>AWOL01S0011419.1:53825-67449 GCA_000715115.1 Nicotiana otophora | reverse complement strand
CTTAAGAATATTGAGATTTTCTCACACAATTTGACATACTAGCTTTCATTTGAAATACGATTCAAGCCACCACATTTTAATACGTAGCCCATACTTTGAAACTAACAGAAACATTATGGAATTCAATTCCAAGAGAGAAAGTTTAGCCAACATACCTCAATCGAGCTTCCTTAACTCTAGAATGATCCGGAATTCTTAGCAATCCCGATCTATTTTGAGACATAACAAAATTGAACCATAATTTGGAAGATATTCATGGTCTCAGCTCATTTGAGCATTTTATCAGACACTAGGTGTGCAAATTTAACCACAAGGTTCTTCTACAAGATTTCCTTCACTCCACAACCCAATCCTTACTTATTTCAGCTCAACAATCTTCCCACAATTCTTATTGGTACATGCATGTATAAATAATAATCTCATACCCATGAATCATACTCCTTCAACCATCTTCTACCCAAATTCGAAATTGAAAACTAGGGTATGGAACCTTACCTCTTAGATGAAGAACTTGTGGGTTTTTCCTTGTTAATCTTCCAAGCTTTGAGCAAGACTTGATTAATAATTAGCCTAGGGTTTCCTCTCTCTCTAAAATACTCTCCCTTCTCTATAAAACATCTGAGTTTTGCTCAGAAATGACCCAAAGTGTGTATTTAACGAAGTAGGGTCGGGTTTTAAAAACCCAAAAATGAAGCTCTAGAACAGGCTCTGCGGTCGCATATGCGACCGCATATCGTTAGCATAATTGGTTACAAAATAGCCAAAAGAACTGCCTGTGTATGCGGTCACTATGCGGTCGTATAATGCACCGCAAAAGAGTTATGCGGTCGCAGAGTTGACCGCATAGCTGCTTCCAGAATAGCCCTCTCCCGCTCACTTCTGTGGTCATTATGCGTCCCGCAGAGTGATTATGCGGTCGCATAATGGATTGCATAAACGCACTATTGCGGCTAAAATTTTCCTTTACTTTCCTGTGCATTGTTCAACCCAAATTTCTATAATCCTCAAATATGTAAGCCTAGTCCGGCACCATGAAACATTATTTTCCTTACAAATTTTACCACGCCTTACACTTAAGTTCTTCAAAACTTTTCGGGGTGTTACATAAGTCCCCATGGTATTAACCTCATATGTTCTCTACTCTTATTTAGCGACATTGACCTGGGATCCAAATCCTTTGTCAATATCCTTTTTGGAGTGTAACACAACTTCGCACATTCCTGGGATTTTTTTTATAACATTACTAGTGCTAGGGTCTTCTCATTCTGGGTCAAATTGACTCTCCTTTCATAACTTCTTGTCTCCCATGCAAGACCTACACATTTATCATTACTCTCCAGGCCATGCCTTTCATATATCATGTGCCTATGTAACAAATTTACATCTTTGAATCATACACATGGTTCCCACACTATCCACATGTACTAGTTAAGCTTAAGTCTAATTTATCACGTCAATGCCTCTTTGAAGGTGGGTAATCACTTCTAGTACTCTTCTCATATAAAGTATGCTCATGGTACTATATACTTGTCTCATATGGTCATACTATTCATTCAACATGATACATGTGCCATCTGTTTAATATTCAGGCCTTTATCCTTTCGTCATCTCACATGACAACATTACTTGGAATAAACCAAAAGAGCATTTAAACTTACCTTGAACCTCAACGCACGAGTTGGAGGAAGAACAGTTTCACAACCAGCTTCATCGCACGATTCAGAATATCAAAGAATGGTATTATTCCTAAATGCCCATGTAGCATCCTAATTATAGATATGGTCGACAACACACCGATAATAAGGACTCTACTAGACACGGCTCCGAGACATCCTAGGACACTTTAAAACCTTAGGCTCTGATACCAAGTTTGTTACGCCCCAAAATCGAGGAGCGCGGCCGGCACTCAACTGAGAGAACCCGGCCGAGAAAGCCTATTAGATTTCCTTCTACCCAAACTCATCCATGAATAAAGAGGAGATGTACTCCATTAATCATTCACTGAAAAGATTTTATTAACAACTTTCTTTTCATTCCCATAATTCATAATTTCTAAAACATTACGAGTTTATAGAATTAATGAAAAATAGGATTTCCAATTATCAACATTTCTAGTTCAATTCCCAACATCACCCATAACACACAACCTGTCTATGGAGCCTCTAAGTACAATAGAAGAGTAATATGAAAATGTCGGCAACAAGGCCCCGGCTATACCTCAAAACACAGTACATGAGAAACACATATATGACCCCGAAATGAAGTGCGGCTCACCAAATTAGCTGAAAAGAGTGTACTGCTATCACTGATCAATGACACTTGCTGCAAAACCACCTGCATCCATTAAAGATGCAGCGCCTCCGGCAAAAGGGATGTTAGTACTGTCGGATAGCACTAGTATGTATCGCTAAAAATCCTAATTCAAAATAGAATGCACATATAAGAAAAGGCAACACATAGAAACAGCAAGTCAAAATCCACAATATCCAAATTTTCAACTAAAACATAATAATTTTTAAAATACGAACTTCATATACAATTTTGGTTGGGAGATCATTAGCACCGATATACCACCGTCTTTGTTAGCACAGAGTCCATGCACGCCCGATCGGCTACGCCATCTCCCCACGAACAATGTGTTTCACATGTGATGCGAAAGAAAGTTGTTACCAAGAGTAGTACCACCATATGCGCAATATGGCGTCTAATCTCCACCCGATCAGCTAGGCCGCCTTCCCACATATGCTGTGTGGGTTGACTTTTCCAATNGTACTGTCGAATAGCACTATTATGTATAGCTAAAAATCCTCTTTCAAAATAGAATGCCCATATAAAAAAGGCAACACATAGAAACAACAAGTCACAATCAACAATATCCAAACGTCTATTTAAAACATAATAATTTTTAAAATACGAACTTCATATACAATTTTGGTTGGGAGATCATTAGCACCGATATACCACCGTCTTTGTTAGCACAGAGTCCATGCACGCCCGATCGGCTACGCCATCTCCCCACGAACAATGTGTTTCACATGTGATGCGAAAGAAAGTTGTTACCAAGAGTAGTACCACCATATGCGCAATATGGCGTCTAATCTCCACCCGATCAGCTAGGCCGCCTTCCCACATATGCTGTGTGGGTTGACTTTTCCAATCCACAAAAGTTCCAGTTTCATCCCAATTAAAGGGAATAATATCACAATTTCCAAAGGTTCCAATTTCATCCCAAATAAGGGGAATAATCCTAATCCACCCTGCACCGGCACGTGTAGTTTCAGGTGTGGGCCTTATGACCCGCCCTTCCTCGGTTTTGCTAATGATGCTCCCAAAAATATTTTTTTGATTTGATTTTCAAACAGAAATATCATAAATACCATTGTACTCTTCTCAACATCTTTCACATTGTATAATTCTCATTAGTATTCTCAGTCATTCACAACGACAATATTTCCTTGGCTCATTTGGCCATTCACAAGATTCTTTATTCCTGGCACGATGGCCGTATTTCATATTCCACACTTTCACCTCTTTCAATTTCAAAGATCACCATAAAGTATCAACATATAGGATATTTCAGAAATCATATACTTCAAATTCATTTGAAATGAAAACTTCAAACACAAATGGTTTTTTTCCAAAGAATAAGGCATACCATCCAACAATAGAAACAGACATGAAAATCATAAACAATCAATACACCATTTATTCTTACAATGCTCTTCCCTAGCAATGACAATGTACCAGTTCAACACATGAGTATATAGAACTCGAATCACACTAGATATATTTATAAAGCAAAGCATCAGTTAAAGCAACCACTAATGGGTATGAATTCAGTACAAAAGCTCTTAGGCAAATTCTATTTTCCAAATAACTTTTAATACAGTTGAGTCGAGGCTCATTTCATACTCTTTATCGCATTCTATCAAATCATTTGCACTACTAGCCACAGTCATAACTTAAATTCTTGGCACGTTGGCCATATTCTATATCCCCAATTCACTTATTTCATTTCCAACCACCTTTATAGGTTATCAACGATAAGACATTTCCAATCAAGACTTTAGGCACACATATGAGCAATTTTGAGTCTTAAGCATATAGAGTTTTTCTCACCCAATTGGTATACTAGTTCTCATTTAAAACACGACTCAAAGCCACAACATTTTAATACACAACCCATACTTTAAAACTTATGGGAACATTCTGGAATTCAATTCCAAGAGAGAAAGTTTAGCCAACATACCTCAAATTCTTCCCTTAATGATACTACAATGATGCACTACACTAATCAACTTCAATCTACAATAACAACATCCAATGAGACCAATATTAGTAACAAATCACATAGGTTTATTGTATTCATAAATTTCATTGCCAAGATTACCATTCACTTTCTCTCTTATTTTCTCAAAAGTACTATTAATGCCAGGAACTAGAGTTTTATAATAAAATCTTTCGACAATTAAAACTTGTAACAAATGCTTCAAATACTTCTAACTACTCATAATAAACGAGTTTGAAGCATTGGAATTACCTCTAGTAGATCAATCTTGAAAAATGACAACTTTGGTGATTTTTGTGTTCTTGAGGATTTGATGATGAAATGTTGTATTTGGATGTAAGACTAATGTTAGAACTTATGTATATTGAGTAATAATCAACCCAAAACATCATTAACAACTTACCTTGATCGATTGGACTTGATTTGAGCTCAAAATCGCCCCTTCACTTCAAGAACCCTAGCCCCCAAATACACATAATACCCTCTTTACCCGACCTTGTATTTATAGGCCCAGATTTCTGGGTTTCGGATGCGGCCCTGAATGCTTCGCATCCGTACTTCACTCCTTCTTGAAGCTCGGATGCGGACCTGGACGCTATGGCAGCACTTCACTGCTAGCCTCTCTTTCGGACGCGGCCTCGGATGCTTCGCATCTGCAGACCTCTCCGCCAGCCTTTGGTAATTTGGTCATAACTTCTTGTAGAAATGTCCAAATGACAAACGGTTTGAAGAGTTAGAAACTAGACTCAAAGACCTTTAATTTTATAGGTCATAAATAACTTTTATATATATATATATATGCCCGTCCGAAGTTTGGTCTTGTGAGTACTCATTTGAAACTTTAGTCTATCATGAAATTTCTAACTTGACTTGGACTTAGGGCTCTCCCTAGACTCCACGTCACTTATAATATGATTCGTACACTTATTATCATATCCAATTGATATCCATCCCATTAATAGTCCTCGTCTTCACACAAAATAATATAATTAGCGCACATCGACTTTCTTAATAGCGCTTAAGTACTTCGAACGTTTCCGGGGTGTTACAGTATCTAAACATGAGTTGAACATATTTAAATCATAACACATAACAAGTATAATTTTGAACCACAACCATTTGGTTATACAGGCATGTGAGAATACTTCCTTTACTTTGACGGAGGCAGATCTCGATTTCCGGACTTGTCTAACAGGAATGACAGCTAGGTACCTCTTATAAGCCAATTACCCATTAACTTCACCTTCAATAGTATCCACCGGAACGATAGGCAAAGGATTTCCAACAACCTTCTGTAACCTAGATACATGATGCATCGGATGCATGGAGGACAACGATGGGAAAACATCATACTCATAGTTTGGCATATTTCCTTCAATATTCCATAAGGCCTAATGTTACTACACATACTTTACCTTACTTAACAATTCACCCAATATAATCATAGAGAAAATCTAGAGAATAACCTGTTCACTTTCTTCAACTCTAGATCTCTATGCCAAACACCCAAACTAAACCTTTGGCGACCTCCAACAATTACTCTAAGGTGTGCTGTCTTGCAAATGACCATACAACTTCCTATCCAATATATTTGATCACGAGATGATGCTTCTTATTTGACATGTTTGAACCTTCAACCCCCATAGGTTACTATAAATAGGAACAATGAGTTCCGAGATTAGGCTGGAAATTTTTAAGAATCCTTCAATGTGTTGAGCAGGGCATTTCAGGAGGATATATACTAAGAGACATGAAGGTTACTACCAATAGTGCTGACATGGTTAATCATTGTGATGACATCATTGATTTGATAAATGAGGCATAGAGTTGCCTCGTAGGCATTGATAATGTAGGGACCATGTTCATGATTCTGAGATGTAAAAGAAATGAGTCATTTTAGACATGTGACATATGGGAGTCATGGTCGGGAGGATAAAGACATTAGTGTCAGTTATTCTTGGAAGACTATGAGTCATGAAAAGGAGAACAACAATTGTTTCATTCCATATGTGCCTTGTTCGGCAATAGTAGGCCTCAAAGAGAAATAGCCAAGTACGTGACACGAGTCGCCTCTTGGAATGTAGGAAAAATCCGTTTAACTCGAAATGAGAATATTCTGGAACCTTGAATATGATATGGGTTTCAAAATACATGTAGTTGCATTACGCTCCTAACATTAACTAACACAAGGAATAGATATGCCACAAGCCCATGAGGATGAAAAAACAAAAGTTGAACACTTGTGAAATTATTATCAATCTGATATCTTAACCCTTCACAATAGTTGATCCTATATGAGAGGACTAGAGATACAACAGACTTGTCTTTCAAATCAATATGCTCATCATATGTGCCAGAATCTGAAACATCCACCTGAAGTGGGGAGGAAAAGTTGATGTAAGGCTGCTTAACTTTCAACCATACACGAGTGAGATCGTGTAGCTAGGACATCTTAATGTTTGGATGAAATCATGTATTGGTTAAAGAGAATGTACTCTTTGCTAACTCTCAAGCTACAATACCAGGCCACTTCATGGGCAACTAAATTACTAGGAACAAAGTGAGCTACTTACTGTGGAATGATCTAAGTAGACATGAAAGTCATACTGAGATGGGTAAACCAAAAGATCTTCCTGTGACGAACTTGTGAAAATCTCAAATTTCCCAGAAACTTTATGAGGACAAGTGAATCCTTTCAGTTGACATGTACACATATGATAGGTAAAGTAAAGTGAAAATATCTCATGAGAATATTCACAAAAAAGTAAAGTGATTGTTCAAACAACAGTATTCACATACACCGGAGAGAAAAAGAGTGGCTGAAGAAGTATCTCAACACTATTCCTAAGCATAAGTGAGCAGATATTATCCATTTGAATAAAAAGGTTCTGTAAGAAATTCATCAGGTATAGTCCCTTGTTGAGAATTTAGGGAAATAGTGGGAAGTATTAACCTAGGGTTATAACTCATTCGAAGGAAATCATTATAGAACTCAATTCCTCAAGAGGTTGTAAATAAGATAATTTGTGATAGAGTGGCTTCACGAATAATGTATCTCATTTAGAAAGTAAGTACATGCAATGTTTTGTGATTCAGCATCTTGTTAAGACTGTGTTTATGAAGGCTCTTCAATATGGATATACATATACAACAAGGAATTTCCCAAGCCTTCCACGCTCCTGTGCATACTCACAATACGACACAAAATGTTCCTCCCTGCATGTCGGGCAGACCGGGATGAGTATACCCAACCTAAGGCATTTGATCTTCTTGTGCCCCCTCTTTCCACAACCATAACGTATTTCAAGAGTCATCCAACATGAACCTAAGTTGCGCTTCTTACATATCAAACATTCTGGCTTATTGGTGCAAACAATCCTTGTTCATTTTTTAGGTTCTCTCAACACATGATCCGGTGGTGCAGTAACATTAATAGGAACAAGGACACTTCCCCTAGCAACTGGTTATTTCATTCCCTTCTTGCTGCCTCGAACCCGTGGGTTACTCATATGGAAAATGAGATATGACGAGGAATTTAGCTTCCTATCCTGAGCTCCATCGCACGATCTAGAGTATCAAAGAAGTGTGAAATTCCTAAATGTCAAAGTAGCCTCCTCATTATAGATGTGGTCGACAACACACTGATAAGAAGGACTCTACCGGACACGGCTCCGAGACATCCTAGGACACTTTAAAACCTTAGGCTCTGATACCAAGTTTGTCACGCCTCGAGCTCGGAAAGCGCGACCGACACTCAACCGAGTGAAGGCGGCTAAGCAAGCTTGTTAGATTACATTCTACCCAAACTCATCCATAAATAAAGAGGAGATGCACTCCATCAATCAAACACTGAAAAGATTTCATTAATAACTCTCATTTAATTTTCATTAGCAACTTCATTCATAATTTTCAAAATATTACAAGTTTATAAATATAATGAAAAGCAAGTTTGCCAAATACCAGCGTTTCTAGTTCAATTCCCCACATCAAACACCAACAACAACCTATCTACGGAGCCTCTAAGTACGACAGAAGAATAGTATGGAAGTGCCAGCAATAAGGCTCCATGTATACCTTAAAACACAATGTATAACTCAAATGACATCAGGCCCGGAATAGAGTAGGGCTCACCAAAACCTGCTGCATAGAGAGTGAATGCTAACAAGGACCAAATTTACCCGCTGCTAAACCACCTGCATCCATTGAAGATGCAGCGCCCCCAGCAAAAGGGACGGTAGTACATATGGAATAGTACTAGTATGTAAAGCTAACTGTCCTCTTTCATAATAGAATGCCAACAAATAAATTGAAAACCATGGAAACAACAATCAACAATCAATGATATCTAATTTCGACGTTAAAACATATTAATTTTGAAAATACGAAGATAATATTATTTTTGATTGGGAGAACTTTAACATCGATATACCATTGTTCGCAATACCAATATTCACAATACCAATACCACCATTCACAGTACAAATATTCACAATACTAATACCACCATACTTTTAGCACGGAGTCTGATCACGACCCGATCGGCTAGGCCATCGCATTAGAGACATTAACCATAATCACTCTTAATACCAATACCAACGTACCTTTAGCACGGAGTCCGATTAAGACCCGATCGGCTAGGCCATTGCATTAGAGACATCAACCATAATCACTCTCAATACCAATTATAATTTCCAGTACAATCACCACTATGTGTGCGGTATGGCGTCCGATCATGACCCGATCAACTAGGCCATCTCACCACAATGCCGTGTGGATCAACATCATCCTTTTCTATCAATCATCTCATCCCAATTAAGGGGAATAATTTTATCATATCAATCTCATCCCAAATAAGGGAAATAATTACAATCCACTCCTGCACTGACACGTGTAGTTTCGGGGTTAGGTTATTTCAACCTACCCTTCCTCGCTGACTATCGATACTCCCTAAAATATTTTTGATTTGCTTCCCAAGGAAACAACAATACAAATGCATTTACCTCATAACCTTTCATATCATATATAGCCTCAGTGGCACTTTCAACAACTTTCAACATCATTATTTCATTGGCTATCTTGGCCATACATATGATTCTTCATCCATGGCACAATGGCCTTATTTCATATTCCACACATTCATTTCTTTCCTTCTCATGGATCATCATCATAAATATCAATAAATAGAATATTCCGGAAATCACAACTTTAGGTTCATTAGTAATGAAGACTTTAAACACAATGGATTCCTTTCCAAGAAATGGAGTAAAATGATTGGCAATCAATGCACAAGTTAAAATCATAAACGTGTAACACACCATTTCAACTCATGATTTGGAAATACCTACCAATCATAGCATTAGTTAGAACAAGCACATTTGGTCATGACTTGAGTACATAAGCTTTTAGACAATTGTATTTTCGAAATCAATTTTGGAATAGTTGAATCAAAGCTCATTTTATAATCTTTCTCACATAATCTCATTTTATTAGCACCATTCGCCATAAGTATAACATTCACTCTTGGCATGTTGGCCACACTTTATATCCCCAATTCACTTATTTCACTTCTAACCATCTTTATAAATTATCAACAATAAGACATTCCAATCAAGAATTTAGGTACATATGTGAGCAATTAAGAGTGTTAAGCATATTGAGCTTTTCTCACACAATTTGGCATTATAACCTTCATTTGAAATACAACTCAAAGACATAGCATTTTAATACACATATCATTCTAGAACACATTCCCAAAAGATAACATAATATGATAGGAAGATTCGAAATACGTTTTAAATATATAATTCTAAACACTTTGCTCATTCGGGACAATCGAATTTATTGGGAACAACCCGGAATATAGAATAAGAAACTTGAGCCATTCATACTTGAAACTTATGGGAACATCATGGAATGCAATTCTAAGAGAGTAATTTAGCCAACATACCTCAAATTCGTCCCTCAAATTAGTAACAAATTCTATAATTTAGGTCATTCAGGCATTTTATCAAACACCTAGTAGGCATAATCTCTACACCTCTTAATAATAGAATTAGATCATCCAACTACTACCATTTACCAACAATTTATGACACCATCATTATTAAACAATTCATAACTTCCAACATGACATACATGACCATCAATCCATACCCAACCAACAAAATTCCATCAAATAATCACTTTTCAATCTCTACAATGGTTATGTATTTAAATTGGGAATTTATGAATTCCAATCATCATACCATAAGTTCCAATACTTAATTCATACTCATATTCTAATAATATATCCATATATGTAAGTCTAAGGGTGTACGATTAACTTTTGGTAGAAATCTTGCAAAACCCTCCTTTGAGGTCTTGAAGAAATGTCTTAAAAATTTATGTATTTTATGGAGGATTGAGTTAGTTTTAGGGTAGAATTGATAGAATGAAACACCAAATTAGTAGGGATTACTCACCTTGAAGATGGGGGGAGTTGGAGGTCTTGAGAGAGTGGAGGAAAACCCCAAAGTTCGGCCAAGAGAAATGGAAAACAATGAACCCCGAAATGATTATATGTTGTTTTGAGCGCCACAGATAGCATGGGGTGCTACATGTGGCCCAGTTTCCAGAACATCAAAATTCCCAGCGCCCCACATACCCTAGGCACTGGCGATGGGAAATCATTTCTATTTTGCCCCAAAATTGGCATAACTCTCTGATACGATGTCCGAATTCGACGATTATTTTTGCTATGGCTCCATAATTTCAATACGAATCTAATGCTTCAATAAAACTAAATTTGGAGCTCATTTTCTTAATGCGATATCACTTATGCTTGATGAAATGACGTCTTTGAAACACTTTTCATGTCAAAATAATGTGGTTCCACCACATAGGTCTCCTTTGATACTCGAAAAAGTTATTGCCGAATCTCGTTGTCGCACTTTAAAATCTTAAATAATTAGAAAATTTTAATGGGGCATTACAAAATCATTGATGAAATCAAGTATGCTTGAACACCATATGAAGTCTAGAATAGTTTGAGCATATCAATAATCAAACAATTATGCATACTTTCTTACTAAATCAGAACAAAATAAAACGCTTTTGAGGCGTATCTATTAAAGCAAGAAACAAACAACAATTTGTGCCAAATAAAGGCTAGAATGAAGAGGATGGAGCTCAACTACCCAATAACCAACAACAACAGTACATTTCGAACCCCAAATATCTCTTTAAGAAACCCAAGAAAGAGAATTGATCTTTAAAACACCATGTAATAAAATTAGCTTCAAGTTTCTCCTTGAAATCCCTATTTTCTTTTGTTTTTCAGAACTCTTTCTAATTTCAGATCTCAATTGGTATTTTAAGGCTGCTAAGTGTGTGTCGAAATGAGAGAAGGAGATCCTTTTATAGTTTAATTTGTAGGGTTTCCATCTACCATTTTTCTTTTCTTTTTACCCTCTCCTTTTTTCTATTTTATTCTCCAGCCCCCTTACATCCGACCTCTTCAGGTTTTTCTTACTAATGTGTCGCTTCCTCTCTTTCCTAGAAGCTTATTGGTGGTTACTTAATTATTCCCTATGTCAAATCCCAATACTACTCCTTATGCCCCTGTTATTTACCTTTAGTCACTACTAAATGCATGGGCCTCTGGCCAACAAGCCATGGTCAATGACCACCCTTCCCCATCAGGCTCTAGACTTAGCGTACTTTCTTGTCAAACAAGATTGGCCCAATCCTTAAGGATAACATAATCCAGAAAACATAGTTGAAAATCAAATAGACTTCGCACTCAATTTGAAAAACTGAAACAAATAATCGTTTAAGCAAATCAAAATACAATTAACCTAATTAAATATGAAACTAAATTAGAACTACATGCAATTGAACAAACATTTCTACATTAAAACCGGTAACTACATATAATCTATTAACTAGGACTAAGTTGATTAAGCAGACTGACACTTAATTAATGACATGTGATTGACTTGATAAAGAAAGGAGATCAAAAGGGATGCTCATAGAGATTTGAAAGACCAAACGATAAGGAAACAATGACTATCGGTTTCTTGGACATTGATCAGCAACGGGTTTTGACCTACGAGTGCCTATTTGAACTTTAAAATCTAATAAGTACTTCATAGGTCAGAATATATTAAAATCAACATATCATGACGGTGGTAGGGATTGGGCAAGCAAAGAGTATCTTTGCACGAGTATTGACCCAATGTTTCCACTTAGGTCAATGCTATATGTAACTATACCTATTTCAGGATAAAGGAAAAGAACCAGGGGTGGCAATGGGGTGGTTCTGTGGTGGTCAACTAATTATTATCGAATTCTGATGGCCGTGAATCAACTTGAAATAAACACCAAATGATAGTCCTCACTGAGACCAGTTGATTTCGTCGTCACATGACCTCGAATTCAGAAGTAATCAAAAAGGGGAAAAGGTTAGGGTTCTGTCTTTTCTAGATCGACTAATCATGAGACTCTAGGGGGTTTTGGGAAACATGGGTAGCACATTAGGAGTGAGGGAGGGGTGAGGATTATCTGGTAAACAATAGGGGTCGTTTGGTCGTGATCTGCCACCATGAGGCGATTTTCTACGATGGTCAACAATGGTCAAGGGGTGGCTTGAGGGTGGAGGAAATGTTGAGGGCAGAGGAAGTAATTTTCGGCTGCCCAGGATAGGAAAGAATTAGGAGAGAAGCGGGGCGAAACTAAAAAAATGAATTTTTTGGGGTATTATTTTATTAAAAAGGGGAAAACGGGAAAACGATGCAGTTTTGGTTAAGTACTGCGTTGTTTGGTTTTGTCTGTGAGACCGGCTAGACTGGATCGGGTAAAACGAATGGGGTGGATGAAATCAAAGGTAACTGGTCCCTCGAAAATCGTTTGGCCCAGTTTAAATATAGAGCAGACGACCCTTTCTCTTTTCTTTAAACCAATTTTAAAGTTTAATTCCTAATTAAATCTTATTTTACACAATTAGCCCATTTTCTATTTTATCTAATAATTAACTAATTAAAATTGGGCATTGAAAAATTGAACTAATTGATTGAGCTATTAGTAAATTCTGAAAATTCAGAAATATTTATATGACTAATATCTTATGATCTTTTTTATTTAAAAATGCAAGGGGCATACAATTAAGGCTGAAATGCAATTAAAGGTCCTAAAATGCAAACAAATAATAAAAGGTAACAAATATTTTTGACAATTTTATGATTTTAAAGTGCTCTTAATTATGCAAAGAAATGCCAATAATCAAATAAATAAAAATTCCTATAATTCTATGAAAAGAAAAAGAGGGTTATTTTCTTTTAGGAACATGGCTCCTTCATT
>AWOL01S0011419.1:30989-52418 GCA_000715115.1 Nicotiana otophora | reverse complement strand
GGGGGGGGGGGGGGAGGGAGGCCGACGACCACATGAGGGGGAAGATTTCGTAGAAGCTTTACCCCTTGCTTTACAAAGATAGGTATGAACTGACTAAATGACTAGATTCTCTCGGAACTCTAGCTAACGTAATCGTCTTAGTTCCCTTAAATTAAATCAATAAGTTTTTTGANCCCAAGAATTAGAACCCATTGAAGGGGGCCTCGACCCGGGAAGGGGAGAGTGGCTGAGTGGTCAAAAGCGGTAGACTGTAAATCTATTGATGTTTTTTTACATAAATGTTTTAAAAACTATTTTGATGTATTGTTTAGGAGAAATTTATATGGTGGAAAAAATACGTGCTCACAATGTGGACAAATCCTTTACCCGATATGATGCCAAAATATTTATTTGAGATGATTTATTATTGTTTATAAATATTCTCAGTGTTACTAGATATTTTTACCGTTACTTGAATTTATTGTTATCGAATAAAATAACATGATTGATAAGAACTGAAATGCCTTGTATTATTTTAAAAATATTTGTATACGTGTCACGACCCAAAACCTAACCCGTCGTGATGGCGCCTATTGTGATACTAGGCAAGCCGACATTTCCAAGACTCTTTCAAAAGTTTAACAGAAGTGAATGAATACATTTAAAATATCCGGAGTTTTTAATAAATACGGGGTAAGACCCAAATAAAAACATAAGTGCCGAAAAATAGCTCGACATCGGGGTGTCACTAATTCATGAGCATCTAGATAACTAAACTAATACAACCAGTGTCTAAGCATCAATACAAGACAGAAAGAAATATATAGAAGGAGAAACAAGGTCCTGCGGACACCGACATCTACCTCGTAGTCTCTGGTACTCGATCGCGCCCGAACTCAACGACCTTCGTGATCAAACACACCTGGATCTACACATAAAGTGCAGGGTGGAGCATGAGTACAACAAACTCAGCAAGTAACAGAAATAAATAAGGAACTGAAAAGCAATGACAAGCTATACAGTACAGTTCATTTTAAAAGTTTTCAGTAAAGAGTGAACATGCTTTCAAATCCTGTGGTATAAGTCAAATCTGTTCACGCTCATGTAAAACAGATATGAATCTTCTAGAAATTTTGCAATAACAGATAACAACTGAGTACAACAATAAATAAAAGCAAGTACGCCTCTCAAGAAGCAGTCACTCAACCCATCTCAACAGCTCACACTCTCGGCTCTCAGCCCTCAACACACACTCTCAATAGGTACCTGCGCTCACTGGGGGGGGGTTCCGACTCATGAGGGGCTCCTACAGCCCAAGCGCTAATCCGTACGGATAACTCACATGCTACATGGATCACTCACGTGCTATAATATCATATCTGGATCTGCACGGATAACTCACGTACTGCACGGACAACTCACGTGACATAGTATAAACATAAGAATCAGCAGGGACAACTCACATGCTATATAACAATACCTCACAACCAGACCCTCGGTCTTACTCAATCATGGACCTCTCTAGTCTCACAGCTCTCAATAAAGAAAGGGAAAACAGCCCAAATCAAAGTGTTACAGTATATCATCAGGGAAAACAAATAACAGAGACTGAGGTAAACATGTACAGGAATCACTATGACTGAGTATAACTACCATGGGCAGGAATATAGCCTAAGCATGATTTCTAACATCAAAACAGTCAAGTTCTAGTAGATAGGAATGCATATTAAAGGCTATTAGACTTCACAGTCTCCTGGGACGGACCAAGTCTAAATCCCTCACGGCGTACACCCACACGCCCGTCACCTGGCATGGGTGCCACCTCCAAACAGTCACATCATACCAAACTTCGGGTTTCATACCCTCAAAACCAGATTTAAAACTGTTACTTACCTCAACAGCGTAGAACTCCTACTCCGGAATGCTTTTTCCCCTCGATTCGGTCTCCAAATGCTCCGAATTTATTCACAATCAGTACAATACCATCAATTTATGCTAAAGGAATGAATTTCACAAGAAAAATACCAAATTAGACTCAAAACTCGAAATTGGCTCAAACCCGGCCCCCGAGCCCACATCTCGAAATCCGACCAAAGTCACAAAACCTGAAAGCCCATTCTCTCACGAGTCTAACCATACCAAATTTACCAAACTCCGATATCAAATGACCATTCCATTTGCCAAAATTAACTCTCAAAATCCCTAGCCTCAAACCCCCCAAATTTCACCTCAAAAACTCACCAACTAGGTATAAAATCAGTGGGGAAACGTAATTATTGGAGAAAAATAGACACAAGGATCTTACCTCAAGAATTCCCCTTGAAAAACCCTCTCAAAATCTCTAAAATGCGAGCTCAAAATGTTAGAAATGGTGAAAAATCTCGAAACCTTGTATTTATGTGTTCTGCCAAGGTCTTCCGCACCTGCGGCCCAAATCCCACTTTTGCGGTCCCGCTTTTGCGGTTGAAAGTCCGCTTCTGCGGAAATCACTAACTTCTCCAGCTACCGCACCTGCGCACTCATTTTCGCTTTTGCGAAAGCGCTTATGCGCAATAGATTTGCATTTGCTGCCTCACAGGTGCGGAAAGAACATCTCACCTGGGGCCACTGTCAAGCCTCCTCCTTTTCGCTTCTTTTGGCTACTTCCCGATTCTGCGGGCTCGCACTTGCGGTTCCCACTCTGCAGGTGCGATTACTACAACATCATAAAACAATTAAGTTGCTTCCTCAACTTACTTCCAAGTCCGTTAACCACCCAAATTCAACCCGAGCCCCTCGGAACCTCAACTAACCATATCTAAAAGTCATATATCAAAATACAAACTTAGACAAATCATCGAATCACTCAAAACAACATCACAATACCATATTACCCTTAGATTCAAGCCTAAGAACTTCTAACCTTCCAAATTCGACAACCGATGCCGATACCAACCAAACCACATCTGAATGACCTCAAAATTTACACACATGTCACAAATTACACCATGAACCTACTCCAACTTCCGGAAATCCATTCCAACCATGATATCACATTTTCCACTGCCAACCGTAATCGCCAAATTTCCAACTTTCGCCAATTCAAGCCTAATTTCACTACATTCCTCCAAATCATACCCCGGATGTGCTCCTAAGTCCAAAATTACCTAACGAAGCTAATGGAACCATCAGAATTCAATTTCGAGATTGTTTACACATAAGCCAACATCCGGTTGACTTTTCCAACTTAAGCTTCTACTTTAGAGACTAAGTGTCTCAATCTACTCTGAAACCACTCCGGGCCCGAACCAACTAATCTGATATATCATAATATAGCTGAAAAGTACAAAAGGAAGCAGAAATGAGGGAAACGAGGCTATAACTCTCAAAACGACCGACCGAGTCGTTACAATACGAGTATTGGCTGATTACAAAGACAAGTATAAATAGAAGGAGACTTTGATGGATCCCTTAACTCTGGCGGGTTCACTAGACCTAGAGCACCTTGTAACTTCTGCATTACAGATTGCCATTATAGCCCCCGCTAGTGAGAAGATAGAACTAGCATACCGTTATAGATTTCCCTTATGTAGGGACTACCGTTATATTTGACTTCTTCCGAAGAGGACCATAGTTATACTGATTACATGATCTATTAATAGAAACCTTCCAAACATTAATATTTATATTATACAATGTTTACCAGGCTTATTACTGAATTATCAATTGATTTATATTACATGAAATACATTTTGAGACTGATTATTGTTTATTGTTTTTGAAAAAGCATTCTTATGATATTTTTTGGTTAATATACTAGCATGTTTCTGACTTGTCCCCATTAAAATGGTTGTGGTTAAGTATTATTACTCACCGAGCTAGCGAATCACTCCCCGCTATTCTTCACAGAGACAACAGTTGATGCAAGCGAGGATTTTGTCAATTAGAGAGTATGCGTTAATAGTTCTTGGTGAGTCCCATATTTTCTTGCTTGGGAAAGGAGTTTAATTAATTATTATGGTCTTTTCTTTGAATTCTTAGAGTCTCTCTATAATTATTTTTATTAGTTTTATGAGTATTCATTCGTTATATTGGACTAGATACTAGTAATATACTTTCTTTCCATATTTTTTAGATGGATTTATTATTATTATGTTGAAAAGGTTGGTAATACTACTAAAAACATAGTTTTGGTTAGTTTATGAAGATTGTGACTGGTTTAGGTGAATATTTGTTAGTTGTTATTTGTTTATGAGACAGAAATGTTTTTGAATAGTCTTAAAACAGAGGAAACTCTGTCCGATATTTTGGAAATTACCAATGAGGCTTACTTGGGGGCACTTGCTCCTAAGTGCCAGTCATGATCCTAAATTGGGTTGTGACAAAGTTGGTATTGGAGCTTAGACTTTAAGTATGGAGTTATGGAGCAATTGTCCCCGGCCTCGGGGAGCGCAACTGGCGCTCAACCGAGATAACCCGGTCAGGCAAGTCTGCTAGATGCTTTCTACCCAACCTTACCCATGAATCGAGTGAAGATGTATTCCATTAATTAAACAATGAGAGGATTTCATGAGCAACCACAACTCTATTTATAATAGTTACTTCATTTATAATTCCCAAAGATACATTACACATACATAGTTCAAAATGGAACATGGGATAGAAATACAACATATCTAGTTTGACTTTCGAAAACCGAGATACAACCCACATCATGTCTACGGAGCCTCTAATGGATACAAAAGTGTAAGGTGATAGTGCCGGCAACAAGGCCCCGGCAATACATCAAAACGCTATACATAAATAATAAAAGATACAAGACCCCGATATGAGGTGGGGCTCACAGTGTCAGCTCAGAAGAGGGTATACTGCTATCACTGATCGATGCTGCCTGCTGTGGAACTACCTGTATCAATTAAAGATGCAGCCCCACCTCCCCCGGAAAGAATAGGTGTTAGTACATATGGAATAGTACTAGTATGTAAGACTAAACACCCTCTCGAAGAATCGAGTAACATTACAAGGACAAACAATATAGAATCAATGAAAGCCTCAAACAATACAAAAACATCAAGTTAGGAGCAAAATAAGTTTTCAAGTAAATTTCAATATTTTAGTTTGGGAGATCTTTAGTACCGATATACCACCATATTTTTAGCACGGAGACCGAACACAGTCCGATCATCTAAGGCATCTCACCCTAAGACATCCAATCCTAACACCACAATGGGCACGACATGGCGTCCGATCTCAGCCTGATCGGCTAAGACGTCTCACCATAATGCCGTGTACGTCGACATCACTTTTTGCTAGCAATCATCGCATCCCAATTAAAGGGAATAATCTCAACACATCAATACGGGGATTTACCCCCCAATCACCCCTACACCGGTACGTGTAGTTTCAGGGTTAGGTTATATCAACCTACCCTTCCTCGGTGACTAAACGATACTCCCAAAACAATTATTATACAAAGGATTCATGCTCATTTCATAATTTTCACACGTATTTGTATTTCATTGGTACTAGTGGCCACAAGTGTAATTTCATTCTTGGCACGGCGGTCGTATTTCATATTTCATACTCACTTCTTTCACTTTCAAGCATCATCATGGATTATCAGCAATAAGGGAATTTATAATCAAGATTTTAAGTTTATACATGAGCAATAGGAGTCTTAAGCACACTGAGTTTTTCTTCCACAATTACGCATAATAACTTCCAATTGAAACATGATTTTAAATCATAACACCTTTGTTACATTGCTCATATTTGCTTACATTCTCGGAGGGAATCATGATATGATGGGAACATCTGGAACATATTTTGAGTACACACATCTTTCAAAACAACACTTATTTAGAATAATGTTGAATTTATTATGCAGGACTCGGAACATGAGAAAAAAGAGCTTGTCCCATCACACTTGAAACTTACGAGAACATCGTAGGATTCGATTTTAAGAGAGAAGTTTAGCCAACATACCTCGCTTGAGCTTTCCTTAAATTACTACAATGTTCCGGAAATCCTAGAAACTTCAATCTATCAGAGAGATGACAAAATCGAACCAAGATTAGGAAGAGGTTCATGGGTTCAACCCATTTAAGAATTTTATCAAACACTATGTGTGCAAATGTAACTACTAGGTTCTTTTACAAGATTTTCTTCAACCCACAACCAATTCAGCACCAAGCGTTTACCTATATTAGTTCAACAACCCCACACACTACCCCCTATTGGCACATGCATGTCCTATCTCCAACTCTACAACTTACTTTAACTCATAACAATTGTATGAAGGTTTTAGAACAAGGTCTTGCCCGAATAGTTGATGGCCTAGAGAGTGATTCCCTTAAGTCTTCAAGATTGGGGCAAGAATTGATGAGCAAAGGGTTGGGGCTTCCTTTTCTCTCTCTAAGATAATCCCCTCTCTCTAAATATCCGTTTAAACCAGCCCAAATGACCCCCAACGTCGTTTTATAAAAACGGGATCGGGTACAATTTTCCCAAACTTAAGCCTACGAAACTAGGTCTGCGGTCGCAGATCGAACCTAAAAAATGGTCCCAAAATTGGGCAGGTCTGGTTAGGTCTGTGTCCATTATGCAGCCTGCAGAACAGTTATGCGGGTGCATAATGCGCCGCAAAGTCTCCCTTCGGAAATCTTCATCCTGAATCTGTGACGAATTGTGCGGCCCGCAAAATAATTTTGCGGTCGCATAACGGACCGCATGATGATCTTCAAAAATTGGCTCATGTTCTATTGCATTCTGCGGCCGATCTACGGCCCGTGAATGTCATGACCCAAAATCCATTAATGGTAGTGATGGCGCCTAACACCGCTACCAGGCAAGCCAATAATAGTTGATTAACTCAATTATTCATTTTTGTATTTTGATATCAAAATTTTCCTTCAATTAAATAATCAGAAATAAAATTTATAGAATAAATGATAATATTTTCCCAATTACAATAATGAACAACTCATAAGTATCCCCAAAATCCGGTGTCACAAGTGCATGAGCATCAATTAGGAAGTAAACTAAAATACAATATCTGTCCGAAATACAAATTAGACAGGAAAAATACTAATAACCTTGGAGGAGACTCTGCAGGCTGCGAAACATAACCTGAAATGTAGCTCGCGGTAAGTCCCCGCATCATCCGTGCCTCCGTGCCCAAAGGACCACCAGGCATAAAAGTACCTACACAAAAATATGCAGCAAATGTAGCATGAGTACGTAAATCCACGTGTACCCAGTAAGTATCTAGCCTAATCCTGCATGAGTAGTGACGAGGGGTCGACATCGACACTCACTAGTGGTCCAATAATATCAGGTACAGTAAGGAGGTGAAAACATATGAGGCAAAGTAAATAAATGAAATAAACAACTGTAAATTTTTGGTACAATTATCCTCCTTAGAATAAACTCAAGCTCTTAAGTAGCAATTCCTCCTCAACCGGAGCACACACAGATATATATAATGGACCCCACCAAATAGGTTGTTATAATTCGAATCAGGGAAGGACTCACAGATACTCTGGCTTCTTGCCAAATATTACGCACGATTCTATGAGGATATTTTTATAGAAATGTTGAGGTATACGACTCGATCTAACATAAATAATAAACTGTGCACTGTTGAGGGTCGAACGACACGAACCATAGATAAATCTATTAAACTGCCGAGGCGAACGGCCCGCTCCAATGAGAGTGTGGTACTTAAATCTTGCCGAGGTGAACGGCCCGATCCCATTAGAATCAGAAGTACATAATCCTGCCGAGGCGATCGGCTTGATCGCATTAGAATAAAGAGCTTTGACGAGTCCTTGACCCCACTCACGAATAAACGTGTGAGTTGTAATTTCTTTAACAAAAACCTTTCAATGAAACATATATATCACGGAAACAGGTCGTAAGAGAAGTAAAATTTTTCGGTGACTAATCATGAACTCGTGAAGTCTTTACAATAGCAAGTCTAGTCTCAAATAGTAATGTAAAACAAAGGAATTTAATAGGCGAGAGATTGCTCAAATAGTACAGCTATAGCATGATGTGAACCTAAGCCTACCCGGGCAATAACATGAATGTAGCTCTCGTCCCCTCGCGTGTACGTAGCCCCCACAACAAGTAGCACACGTCAATATACAACACCTAGGGGTAATTTCCCCCTCACAGAGTTAGAGAGGAGACCTACCTCGCTCCGAAATTCCATAACCGGCTCCAAAGCCCTCTAACGCCTCAAACCGATGCCTGTCACTCCAAAACTAGTCAAACAATATGCAAACCAATACAAATATACTCTAATACTCATAAAAATCAATTAAGACAAATTCCCAACTCCTCTCGAAAAGCCGATAAAGCAACCCTCGGGCCCACGTGCCCGAATTCCCGAAAGTTTTCGAAGATAAATATTACCCATAACATTACGAACTTAAATATATGATTTATTCTCAATTCCATGCCCACATTCATGGTTAAAATTCAAAAATACCTATTTCTAGGTTTTCTACCAAAACCCCAAATTTTCCACAATTTTTCCATGAATTTCCATGTTAAATTCTATATATAATCCGAGTATTTAACTTGCAATAGATGGGAATCACTTACCTTGACATAGATGATGAAAATCACCTCTTCATAAGCTCCAAAAATCACCCACCCAAGTGAAAAATGAGAGGGGATGAGCCAAACCCCGCATTAAAACGAATCTATCCATGCCCGCCCTTCTTCACGATCGCGGGAATGCCATTGCAATCGCGAAGGCTAAACACACTGCCTCTACATTTTCTCTACGCGTTCGGGACCCCGTCCAATCACACGAACCAGTCTCATAACATAGCACGGACCTGCTCGAGGCCTCAAATCACCTCAAACTACGTCAAAATCATGAATCGCACTCCAATTCAAGCTTAATGAACTTTAGAACTTCAAACTTCTAAATTCGATGCTGAAACCTATCAAATCACATCTGATTGACCTCAAATTTTGCAAACAAGTCACATTCGACATTACGGACCTACTCCAACTTCTGGAATCGAAATCCGACCCCGATATCAAAAAGTCCACTCACGGTCAAACTTCTCAAAAACCTTCAAATTTTTAACTTTTGCCAAATGACCCCGAAATGATCTACGGACCTCCAAATCCACATCCGGACACACTTTCATTAACAGAATCACCATATGGAGCTATTCCCAGACTCGAAATCCAAATGGACATCAATAACATTGAAATTCACTTCAACCCAAATTTATGAAATTCTTCCAAAATGCCAACCTTCCAGAATAGGAGCTAAAATGCTCCCGGGTCATCGAAAACCCGATCCGGACATACACCCAAGTCCAAAATCATCATACGAACCTATTGGAACCTTCCAATCCTGATTTCGAGGTCTTTTACTCAAAAAGCAAACCTTATTCAATTCGTCCAACTTAAAGCTTACGAAATTAAAAGTTTCTTCCCAAACTAACTCCGAACTTCCGGAAATTCAATTTCGACCATATGGGAAAGTCATAATACCTGAAGTGAAACTATTCAAGGCCTCAAATAGCCTAACGACATACTAGAGCTCAAAATAATTGATCGGGTCGTTACAGTGAAGAGGTTTTGCGGTTGCATAGTGGACCGCAGAATGCCATGTTGTGCAAAATATTCTTTCCACTCCCCGACGTACTGTACAACCCAAGCATGCCACAAAGAATTTCTACAATCCTCAAACACATTAGCCTACCTCTGCACCATGAAAGCTTGGGTTCTGGGTGAAATTGTATGGGGCCTTACAACAATGTTTAGTAGAGTCTGGTTCGTGGGTATATAGGCGCCCATTCTTATGATCTTGAGGCTATTAAATCTGCGATAAATGGTGAGGCCCGCGAAATGATTTTGCGGTCTCATAGCGGACCGCATAATGTTTTTCAAAAAATAGCTCAAGTTCTGTTACATTTTGTGGCCGATCTACGGTCCACGAAGAGGTTCTACGGTCGCATAGTGGACCGCAGAAACGCCATGTTCTGCAAAAATTTTCTTTCAACTCCCCGATGTACTGTACGACCTAAAAAGTCCGTACTGCAGCGAGGTTGCGAGCTGCTAAAGATTTTCTACTATCCTCAAATATATTAGCCAACCTCGGCACCATGAAACCCCGAGTTCTAGGTGAAATTTTACGGGGCCTTACATCCTCCCCCGCTTAGTATCATTCATCCTCGAATGAGGGTCAAAATCCACCATCGACATCCAAAGTGACTCGGCTCTTAATTCATACACCAGCAGTTCCAAATTTGACTAACTCCCTAAATTCCCAGAAATGTCGGTAGAGCTTCCCCTATAACTGGGCCTATCCACCTGTAAAGGTATCCCAGAAACCAGTCCTAACAGCATAACCACAGCACAATGTTGTATCACAACATGAAAACAACATCAACCACGATGTCATATATCTCATATTACCAGAAGAATTATCCTTAACATAAACTGTACGAGGGAAACATACTTCATAGAAAACACCTCCTCAACCTGTTGGTTTCGCCATATCACTTTCACGGAGGCAATCTCTTTAGTGCTCAACTTGCGGACTTGCCTATCTAGAATGTCATTTGGAATCTCTTGATAAGTCAGTTATTCACTAACCTCAATAGTTTGAACCGGAATAATGAGTGTCGGGTCTCCAACTACCTTCTTAAACATAGATACATGAAACACTGGGTGCACCAACAACATCTCCGGTGGTAGCTCAAGCCTGTAAGCCACCTGACCAATCCTCTGAATGCTTTTGTATGGTCTGACATACCTTGGACTCAATTTCTCTTTCTTACCAAACTGCATTAGACCCTTCATGGGGGAAACCTTCAAGAATACCCAGTGATCCTCTTTGAACACCAAATCCCTACGACGTATATCCTAATAAGACTTCTGACGACTCTGGGCAGTTTTCAACCGTTCCTTAATGATCTTAACCTTCTACATACCCTGATGCATGAGGTTTGGCCCTATTAATTATGTTTCTCCAATATCGAACCACCCAATGGGAGATCTACATCCCCTACCATATAGAGCCTCTATCGTGCCATCTGAATACTAGCATGATAATTGTTGTTGTAGGAACATTCTATAAGTGGAAATGATCATCCCAACTACCCTTTAAGTCATGAATACAAGCGCACAACATATCCTCGAGCGTCTAAATAGTCCGCTCTACCTGCCCGTCGGTCTGTGGATGGAAGCCTATACTAAGATTTACCTGAGTACCCAAATCTTGCTAAAATTTCTTCCTAACACTAGTTGTGAACTATGCCCCCTATTAGAGATGATAGAAACTAGAGTGCCATGCAGCCTAACTATTTCCCTGATATACAACTGAGCATACTGTTCTACTATGTTGGTAGCCTTAACAGGTAAGAAATGTGCTGATTTTGTGAGTCAATCCACAACCACCCAAATTGAGTCGAACTTGCGAGGAGTGCCAGGTATTCCTACCACAAAGTCCATATTGATCATCTCCCACTTTCACATTGGAATTTCTATGTTCTATGCCAGCCCAACGAGCCTTTGTTGTTCGGCCTTCACTTGCTAACTATTTGGACATCTTTCCACAAAGTCCGCTACATTCCTCTTCATATCATTCCCCTAGTAGAGCTCCTTAAGATCATGGTAAATCTTTGAAGAGACTGAGTGCACAGAATAACTAAAATTTTGATCCTCGGTCATCATTCTTTCCCGAAGACCATCTACATTTGGAACACATAATCGCCCTTGGTACCTTAATGTACCATCATCCGTGCTAAGAGCAAAAGCCATGGTCTTATGTTTATGAATTCCCTCTTTCAACCATACCAACAATAGATCGTCGTATTGCTTCTCCTTCACTTCTACCACAAGCAATAATTCAGCCCTATTTTGCACAATCACCCCTCCTTCATTAGAGTCCCCAAGACGAACTCCCAAACTAGCCAACCGATGTACTTCCTTTGCCAACGGCTTTGATATGCCTCTAAGTGAGCCAAATTACCCATGGATTTCTGGCTAAAAGTATCTTCCACAACATTCGCTTTCCGTGGATGATATACAATATCGATGTCGTAGTCTTTGAGTAACTCAAACCATCTTCTCTGCCTCAGATTTAATTCCCTTTTCTTAAAAATATATTGAAGGATCTTATGGTCCGTGAATAGATCCGCATGGACCCTATACAAATAATGATGCCAAATCTTCAATGCAAATACCACCGCTATAAGCTCTAAGTCATGTGTTGGATAGTACTTCTCATGATTATTGAGTTGCCTAGAAGCATAAGTAATCAGCTTGCCATGTTGCATCAATACACACCCAATTCCGATCCTTGAAGCATCACAATAAACCACAAAACCATTTGTACCCTTTGGTAAGGTCAACACCGGTGTCGTATAATCCTTTCTTCAACTCTTGGAAACTCTTTTCACAACTGTCTAACCACTGTAATTTAACTGCCTTCTATGCTACTTTAGTCAATGGAGAGGTGAGAGTAGAGAACCCCTCCACAAACCTCTCGTAATACCTAGCTAGGCCCAAGAAACTGCGAATCTCTGTTGGAGTTATAAGTCAAGGCAAATTCTTCACCGCTGCGATCTTCTGAGGATCAACTTTGATTCTTTCACTAGAGACAACATGACCCAATAATGAGACATATTCAAGCCAAAATGCACACTTTGAAAACTTTGCATACAACTTGTGCTGATATAGAGTATGTAGAACTGCCCAGAGATGATCAGCATGGTCCTCTAGACTTCGTGAATATACAATAATGTCATCAATGAACACTATCACAAAGGAGTCGAGAACAGGCTTGAAGACTCGATTCATAAGATCCATGAAAGTTGACGGGGCATTCATTAGCCCAAAAGACATCACCAAAAACTCAAAATGCTCGTACCGAGTCCTCAAAGTTTTTTTTCGGACTATCATGCTCCCTGATCTTCAATTGGTGATACCCCAACCTTAAGTCTCTTGGAGAAATACTTAGCGCCCTACAATTGATCAAACAAATCATCTATCCTTGGCAGTGGGTACTTTTTCTAGATCGTGACCTTGTTGAGCTGCCGATAGTCGATACACATCCTTAGTGACCCATATTTATTCCTTAAAAAGAGAACTGGTGTGCCCCAAGGTGATACACTCGGTCGGATAAAACCCTTTTATAAGAAATCCTTCAGCTGCTCCTTTAGTTCCTTCAATTTTGTCAGTGCTATTCTGTAGGGTGGAATAGATATAGGTTGTGAGCCTGACATCACATCGATCCCAAAATCAATCTCCCAGTCTGGTGGGATCCTAGGGAGCTCATCAAGAAAGACCTCCAAAAATTCATTCACAACTGGCACACACTCAAGTGTAAGTAACTTAGCATCGGTGTCCGCAACCCGAACCAAATGGCAAATACACCCCTTGTGGATCATCTTCGTGGACTTAAGGTAAGAAATAAACCTACCCTTCGGCACCACATCATCCCTCTTCCATTCAATAACTGGCTCATTTGGAAATTCAAAGCTAATGGTTCTAGTTCGGCAATCAAGCTTGGCAAAACATGAATAAAGAGCCCATGCCCATTATTACATCAAACTCAACCATCCCAATTCAATGAGATCGGCCATAGTGTCCCGACCATGCACCGTGACAACACAATCCCTATTAACCCATGCGGCCATAACAAACTCACCAATCGGAGTAGATATAGAGAACGACTCATTGGTTGTTGCAATATAAGGAGTGACACACGACAAAGTAGAACCGAGATCAATAAGAGCATATACATCATGAGATTGGACGGTCAATATACTTGTGACAATATTTGGAGAAGCCTCTGAATTCTGGCGACCCCTCATAGGATAGAACCGACTAGCTGCTCCCGAACTATGTGCACCACCCCTAGCTACACCACGCCCTGCGTGTGCTGAAGTGCCTTGAGCTGGGGGAGTTGATGCGGATGTAGTAGCTACAGAACTGGCTATCTATGTCGTACCCCTACCCACACTCTGGCAGGACGATCAGCAATCCCTCTGAATGTGACCCCTCATACCGCACCCCTAGCATATGGGTACGTCCATGTAGCAGACCCCTAAGTGCATCTTTCCACACCTAGGGAATGGCGGTCTCCGCTGCTGCTAGAATCTCCTACTAGGCCGACCCTGCTGGTCGGATCCAGTGTTACCGTGACCGGGCCTGAAACAGCTCCACTGCTGCGGACCAGGCCCTGATGGTTATGCACTAACTGAAGACAGAGCAAAGGACTGGGATGTCCCTGATGACCCTCCCCCAAATACTGACCTACCACTACCACCACCACCGGAAGAACCACCAAGTTGCCCGCTGACCGGGCCTTATTGCTACCCTCTCGCTCCATTCTATTCTTCAATTTGTGGGTCTGTGGCTTGAGCAAACGCCACCATCTTCCTATAGTTCATATCAGAATTCAGGGTAGCTATAGCGGCCTCATTAATAACCAAGGGGCTGAGGCCTTTCACAAACCGGCGCACTCTAATCTCCATAGTGGGCAACATATAAATAGCATACTTGGACAGACGCACGAATATAATATGGTAGTCCCACACACTCATGCTACCCAGGTTCAGGCTCTCAAACACAACAGCATGGGCTGCCTTATTCTCGACAGGCAAGAAATGATCAATGAAAGCATCGGCAAACTCACTCTATCTCGCCGGAGGGCTCCCCTCCTCTCGGAACTCCTCCCACATCTCAAACCAAGATAGGCCACCTCTTTCAGGCGGTAGGAGGCCAACTCCACTGCCTCCATCTCAGTAGCACGCATAACTTAGAGAGTCTTGTGTATCTCATCAATAAAGTCCGGGGGGGTCCTCCTCGGGAACAGTACTTGAGAACGCCGGAGGATTTTACGAAAGAAACCTGTTCACCCTGGAACTAACAGAATCCCCTTGCTAGTTGGAGGAAGTAGGTGCAACATTCAATCTGTGGGCCTGGGAAGCCACTATTTGAGCCAAAATCTGTATGGCTCCCCTAAGGTCCCCATCAAAAACACCGGGACCGGAAGCTGGGTCTAGAGGTGGATTTGGAATATCAGTCGGGGGTGGAATAGTTGCACCCTCAGTAGGAGTAGGGATTGGTGTAGTCTGAGCAGGAGTAGTAGAATCAGGCACTGTAGTAGTTGGGGGAATATCCTCACCCCTCGGGTGCTAAGCCGCATCATTAGGTATAGAATCAGCTGCCACTCCTGGGGTGGCATTCCCTCCTTGGCCAGATCTTGCTTTCTTCCTAGGCGCCATGTACTGAAAATTAGAGCAATGCACGAGTTAATGGAGGAACAATCTTATAATTAGCTCTATCGCACGATCGATAACATCAAAGAAGGGTGTTTTTCCTAAATGTCCAAGTAGCCTCCTAACTATAGATGTGGTCGACAACACACAATAAAGGACCTACTAGACACGAATCCGAGACGCTATGACACTTTAAAACCTTACGCTCTGATACCAACTTTGTCATGCCCTGACCTTGGGGAGTGCGACTGGCGCTGAACCGAGATAACCCAGTCAAGCAAGCCTGCTAGATGTTTTCTACCCGACCTTACCCATGAATAGAGTGGAGATGCATTATATTAATTAAACAATGAGAGGATTTAAGGAACAACACCAACTCTATTAACATTAGTTACTTCATTTATAATTCCCAAAGATACATTACACATTCATAGTTTGAAATGGAACATGGGATACAAATACAACATTTCTAGTTTGACTTTTCAAAATCAAGATACAACTCACACCATGTCTACGGAGCCTCTAATGGATACAAAATAGTAAGATGAGGGTGACGGCAACAAGGCCCCGACAATATCTCAAAATGCTATACATAATGAACAAAAGACACAAGCCCACGATATGAGGTGTGGCTCGCCAAGTCAGCTAAGAAGAAGGTGTACCGTTATCACTGATCGATGCCGTCTCCTGTGGAACCACCTGCATCTATTAAAGATGAAGCGCCCCCAGAAAAAGGGGTGTTAGTACATATGGAATAGTACTAGTATGTAAGACTAAACACCCTCTTGAAGAATCGAGTAATAGTATAAGGAGAAAAAATATAGAAACAATGAAAGCCTCAAACAATACAAAAGCATCAAGTTAGGAGCAAGATAAGTTTTAAAGTAAATTTCAATATTTTAGGTTGGGAGATCTTTAGTACCGATATACCACCGTGTTTTTAGCACGGAGTCCAATCATGGCCCGATCGGCTAAGGCATCTCACCCCAAGACATGCAACCACAACATCACCATGTGTGCGACATGGCGTCCGATCTCAACCCGATCATCTAAACCGTCTCACCATAATGCCGTATGGGTCGACATCACTTTCCGCTAGCAATCATCTCATCTCAATTAATGGTAATAATCTCAATACTTCAATCTCATCCCATATAAGGGGAATAATCTCAACACATCAATACGGGGATTTACCCCTCAATCACTCCTACACCGGCACGTGTACTTTCAGGGTTATGTTATTTCAACCTACCCTTCCTCGCTGACTTAATGATACTCCCAAAACATTTATTATACAAAGGATTCATAGCTCATTTCATAATTTTTCACACGTATTTTCATTTCATTGGTACTAGTGGCCACAAGTTTTATTTCATTCTTGGCATGTCGGCCGTATTTCGTATTTCATACTCTGCCCTTTCACTTTCAAGCATCATCGTGCATTATCAGAAATAAGGGAATTTATAATCAAGATTTTAAGTTTATACATGAGCAATAGGAGTCTTAAGCACACTGAGTTTTACTTCCACAATTAGGCATAATAACTTGCAATTGAAACATGATTTTAAATCATAACACCTTTGATATATTGGTCATGCTCGGTTACATTCTCGGAGGGAATCATAATATGATAGGAACATTTGGAACACATTTTGAGTATACACATTTTAGAATAATGTTTAGTATATTAGGAAGGACTCGGAACATGAGAAATAAGAGCTTGTTGCATCACCCTTGAAACTTACGAGAACATCATGGGATTCGATTCTAAGAGAGAGGTTTAGCCAACATACCTCGCTTGAGCTTTTCTTAAATTACTACAATGTTCCGGAAATCCTAGCAACTTCAATCTATCAGAGAGACGACAATATCGAACCATGATTAGGAAGAGGTTCATGGGTTCAGCCCATTTAAGAATTTCATCAAACACTATGTGTACAAATTTAACTACAAGATTTTCTTCACCCCACAACTAATTCAGCACCAAGAGTTTACCCATATTAGTTCAACAACCCCACACACTACACCTTATTAGCACATACATGGCCTATCTCCAACTCTACAACTTACTTCAACTCATAACAATTGCATGAAGGTTTTAGAACAAGGTCTTACCGGGATAGTTGATGGCCTAGTGAGTGATTCCCTTCAATCTTCATCATTGGGGCAAGAATTGATGAGCAAAGGTGTTGGGGCTTCATTCTCTCTCTCTAATATAATCCCCTCTCTAAATAGCCGTTTAGACTATCCCAAATAACCCCCAACATCATTTTATAAAAACTGGATCGGGTAAAATATTTCAAAACTTAAGCCTATGAAACCGGGTATGCGGTCGCAGACCGAACCAAAACAACGGTCCCAAAATTGGACAGGTCTAGTAAGGCATGCGTCTGTTATGCAGCCTGCAGAACAGTTATGCGATCGCATAACATGCTGCAATGTCTCCCTCCGAAAATCTTCATGCTGAATCTGCGACGAATTTTGCGGCCCGCAAATTAATTTTGCAGTAGCATAACAGACCGCATAATGATCTTAAAAAATTGGCTCGTGTTCTGTTGCATTCTACGGTCGATCTGCGGTCGGCGAAGAGGTTTTGCGGCCGCATAGTGGACCGTAAAATTCCATGTTGTGTAAATTATTCTTTCAACTCCCCGATGTACTGTACAACCCAAGCTCGCCGCGAAAAACTTCTACAATCCTCAAAAACATTAGCCTACCTCGGCACCGTGAAACCTTGGGTTCTGGGTGAAATTTTATGGGGCCTTACAATAATGTTTAGTAGAGTCTAGTTCATGGGTATATAGGCGCCCATTCTTATGATCTTGAGGCTATTGAACATTTAGGGTGTATTTTCTTCTTCTATTCTTTGATTGTGTGTTGAGATCACTTGAGATTGAATTTGAAATATTTCCTTCACAGATGGCTAAGAAGCGCGCATCCTCCTCTGCTAGTCAGTCAAATGCGTCTGCTGGACATGGTGCTGGAAACGGTAATACCCGCGGTGGTGATCAAGGTAGGGTTCACTTGAGTAAACCTCAAATAAGGACACTAGGAGCTTCTGTCATCAATATCGTGATAGCACCTAACCCACCCGCTAGATAAGTCAAACAATGAAAGTTACTACTTATCTGAGAAATCATCAATATGTAAATAAAACTACAATAGGATTTAATACAACAATCCTGAGGACTGCTAGTACAAGTCATGAGCCATTGTGATCTAGACTTACAACATCGGTTTGAAAATTACCTAAACATAATTAAAATCCTAAGCTACCAGGAATAACAAGTAGCATGAATTCAACACATGGGAATGCCTCCAATGCAAAGCTCCATCTTCATAGCTATTGAGCTCCACAATCTGCACGCAAGGTGCAGAAGTGTAGCATGAGTACAACCGACTCAATGTACTCAATAAGTATCCTGACTAACCCCAGAGAAGTAGTGATGAGGTTTTAAACTCAAAAGATACTCACTTCTCAAATAACCTGTGCATTATATGAAATTGGCAACTAGATGTGTAACAGAAATACAATAACTAGAATCTCAACAGAATAAGTGATAACAATTCAATATAAGTAAAAGCTCAACTTCAATAACAAGTAATCAAATAGAATCGAACACATATGGCACCGCATGCCCACAATTTTTGTTTACCTTCGCATGACAACGACCTCGTGCCACAACACATGTCGCATCCGTACGGCAAAGACCTCATGCCACAGTTAATCGGATTCCATATAAAATTTCCAAATGACACGTTCACTTTTCAAGAGTCAATTATAGTAATACATAGTGAAAATTTCCTCACCTCATCGATCCGATATGCTAGAAACAATGCAAAGAATATGAGATAACAACTCCATGTAGGTAAAATCTATCTTGGCAACCAAATCATCAAGTAATAACAGATGCATAGATTAGTGTAACAACCCGACCGGTCATTTTGAGCATTTGCATTTAGTTTGGTGGTTTGAGGTTCTGAGTTTCTTTGTATGGTGTATTATGACTTGCTTGTATCGTCGGCTTTGGTTTTCGAGTACCTCGAGATTGATTTAGAAGGATGATTCTCACTTGAGAAGCTTGAAGTTGAAAAAGTTGACCAAGTTTGACTTTTGTGTATTTAAACTCGGATTGGAGTTCTGATGGTTCCGGTAGGTTCCGATGGTGATTTTGGACTTGGGCGTATGCCCGGATTTGCAGTTGGATGTTCCTAGAAGGTTTTGACGCTAATTGGTAATAGTTGGCAAATTGAAGGTTTGGAAAGTTCATAGGTGTGACCGGGAGTTGACTTCAATGTTATCTTGTTCACATTTTGGTTCTAGGAGTTGGAATAGGTTTTTAATGTTATTTGGAACTTGTGTACAAAATTTGAGGTGATTCCGAGCTGATTTTATGTTGTTTGGCATGGGTTTTGGGAGTTGAAAGTTCATTAGCTCATTAAGTTTGATTTGAGGTATGATTCATGGTTTTGATATTGTTATGTGTGAGTTGGGACCTTGAGCAGGTCCATGTTATGTTTTGGACTTGTTGGTATGTTCGGATGGGGTTCCGAGGGGATCAGGTGAGTTTCGGGGTGGTTTCGGATAATTTCGAATGGGTTCTGTGTTGTTAGTTTGCTGGTGTCAGGTAATGCATCGCAATCGCGAGCATGAGATTGCATTCGCGAAGAATTAGGTGATCTGGAGGAGATTTGTTCTATGCCTTCGCGGTTAAGGGGACGCAATCACAAAGGGTCTGTGCATGAAGGTCTATGTGTTCGCAAATGTTGAATCGTGGACGTGGAGGTTGATTGGGAGCTAAGAGCTTTGTGCTTCGCGTTCGCGGGGTGCGTTCGTGTTTTCGATGTTTGGGCACGCTGGTCAACGTGTTCGCAAGTCCTTTGTCGCATTCGCGGTCAAGGTTTTTGGTCAGAGGAATTTTTGTGCTTCGCGAACGCGAGGCTTCTTCCGCATTCACGAAGGGTTCACCTGGACAGCATTTTAAAGTACTCTATTTCAAATGTTTTGGTAATTTTATCATATTTTGGGTTGGGGAGCTTGGATTTGGGAAATTCTGGAGAGACGTTTTACCATATGGATTGGGGTAACTATTGTTTACTCGGTTTTGATTATTTTACATGATTCCATCTTCGATTTTGACATTTAATTTGATGAACTTAAAGAGAATTGGGGGTTTCTATGAAAACTTTTCTAAAGTAAATAATTTAGTTTTGAACATCGGTTCAGAGTCGGAATTGGATAAAATTAGTATGGTTGGACTGGTAGTTGAATGGGTTGTCTGGATTTGTGAGTTTTATCGGATTCCGGGGTGCGGGCCCATGTTGACTTTTTGGTTGACTTTTTGGTTGACTTTGAGTATTTGATTAAATATTCAACCTTTATCGTTTGGGTTTGCTCCCTATGGAATAATTTGACAATTTTGAGTTGCTCTTGGCTAGTTGTGAGCCGTTTAGAGGTCGATTTATGCGGGAAGGCGCTTCTAATGTATCGATTTTTCTTATTTAAGGTAAGGGTCTTGCCTAGCTTTGTTGAGGGAAGTTTTCCTACTAAACTATATTGTTTGCTAAATGCGGGGGTGATGCATATATGAGGTGACGAGCATATATGCATTTGCCAAGGTTTCCATACTCGGTAGAGAGAAATTATATGCTTTCTTTGTGCTTGGTGAACATGGTAATTCTTTGACTTATGCTTTATTTATTTCTATGAGTAATCCACTCAATTAACTATGTTAGAAATCAAGTTAGAACATATGGCATCTTAAAAATGATTAAATGTGTTATTTTCAGACTGTTTACATACTTGATTGACCGTAGTGTCATGAACACCCATTTATATATGTACTTGTCTTGCTACATGAGCTTGTTTATCCGTAATAAGAGATGAGGATTGAGCACTTACGGCTATGTTTGGAACGAGGGTTATTTCCCTGCACTTGATGTATTGTTGGCATAATGAGTATTGCCGTGTTGTGTGAGATAGGATTGGCCGGTTGGCTGTTACCGTGTGAGACGAATTGGATTTTATTTTAAGATTTATCATTTGTTAAACACTTACATTCCTTCTACTTGGGCCCTATTAATGTTGTTGTTTTATTTGTCACTTTCTTGTTTGTGCTCTTTATATAGTTATCTCTGTTTTTCCTATCTAGCCTGTTACCAGGATATCTATGCCTCAACTTTGTATGTTACCTCCCCCCCCCCCCCC
>AWOL01S0011419.1:13714-27437 GCA_000715115.1 Nicotiana otophora | reverse complement strand
TATATATATATATATATATATTTGTGGATCGGGTTACGCACCGCAACACAGAGAATATATATTATGGTTATTCTTGTCTATTATTTTTCTATTATCATATTGTGTTGTGAGACGGAGATGTGACGATATTTTGGGGCCCTTTGTTATTTGTATTTTTCGTTTCATTTACTACATGGTTATTTGTATCTCTTTCTCGTATAGCTCTTTCTGTAAATCATCTACACATGTAAAATATTGAGTGAGTATGTTTTAACTTAAACCTCGTCACTACTTCACCGAGGTTAGTCAAGATACTTATTGAGTACATGGGGTCGGTTGTACTCATACTACACTTCTGCAACTTGCGTGTAGATCTTGGAGTTGCATAGTTATGGAAGATGATGACTGGCATTGAAGACGTTCTGGTGTTCCAGATTCAAGCTACCTCTTGTTTATGGTAGTCTAGAACTTAAATTCTGTTTATGTATGCTTCAAACAGATGTTGTATCATTTTCATACCTGCTTGTAAATCTAAGTTTTAGAGGCTCATGTCTTATACTACCAATCCTTGAGTTATTGTATAGAAATCCAGTTATTTCACTTATTGACTCTTATTAATTTCATAGAATTTTGTTGACTGTTGTTTGGCTTACCTTGCGGATTGGGTTAGGTGCCATCGCAACTAAGTGGATTTGGGTCGTGACAATTCGCATGTTAGAAGCAACGCAATAAATCATATAAAAATGGATGCCACATGTAAAGAAGTCATAAGCATAACAAGAATGCCCCTTTTCTGTACTACCACACAAACGTAATCAATAGAAATCACCCCCAGGCTATCACATAACATCCCCACAATGCCATCTTTATGTCACCGCATGCACATAATCAATGTAATGCCTCCCTTATGTCATCGCATGCATTTAAACAGTCATCCTTATGTCATCGCATGCATATCACAATGAAATGCCTCCCTTATGTTGCCGCATGCACATAAGTCACCCTTATCTTATCGCTCATATGACCATAGTAATATCTCAGACCATAGTAGCTTCCCACCACCAACCTGGTATCGGTAACAAACCAAATATCATACAAACACTTGTTCCAAACCTTCCCAACAATACTATTGATGCAAGAAACATTTAGAAACTCATAACCACTCACCCAATCAACAAGTCGTGGAGTCCTCTCGCCCAACACGAACCATTACCAAACTCTAAGCTAAGTAATGACATTCTTGTCCAAACATACCTTACCCAAGTCTGATTGTACTAATTCTAGGTTAAATGATCTCATCTCATCCTATACAAACTATTCTACTGATAAGCCACGCCAAATGTCACCTAGTCACACATGACGCAATCCGTGTCTCCAATAAGCAATAACTCTAATATAACCAGAGATAGAAAGATAGACAAATAAGAGAACCATCCAACAAGCTCAACAAATACCACCACAAAGAACAACGTTATGAACCTAACTCACAAGGGATAAGAAAAACACACGAAGCAAGCACAAAGATCGTATCCCAATATAGCTTCAATGCGGTGCGTGACACGATCCAAACATACTGATCCCTATGAAATACTCGTCGATCTGTAATGCTCACAATCAACAACCACACATGTACCAACAACAAACCCGTGAAATGCATGACCATAACCATGGAGAAAAGGATAACATAATATACCCCAGATAGGAAAACCATAACCTAAGCGCAATAAATATTTCAACACCCCAAGATCCATCTCGCTCGAATCTCGCAGCAAGGCCTATAAAGAACTACATCATGTGTGAATAGTAAAGTAGTCTCATAACCCATCGTAACATAAGAGAGTAACACATGGAACCAATCGGGGAACAATAACATTCGTTCCTCCCGAAGACATACCATAGGAACTGCTGTTCAAGAGTAGACATACCCGATCCGGTGTCGAATACACATTCCCTCTGGGCCTACTGTCACGCCCCGACCTTGTGGAGCACGACCGATGCTCAACCGAGATACCTCGGTCAAGCAAGCCTACTTGATACCTTCTACCCAACCTTACCCACGAACAATATAAGAATCAGTCATAAGAGATAGATGTGAGAATAGTGAAGAGTTTCACATTCTTTTTCAATTACGCAAAAGAGATTTATTTACAATTTTCAAAGTATTACAAGTTCATAGTTATAATGGAAAATATATTTTACAAATACCAACACTTCTAATTCACTACCCAACTTTGAATACCACCCACAACATATCTACGGAGCCTCGAAGTACAACAGAAGAGTAGTATGGGATGGAAGTATCGGTGATAAGGCCCCGGCTATACCTCATAACATAAAGTACAACGTCAAGTGTCATAAGGCCCGGAATAGAGTGAGGCTCACCAAAACATACTGAATAGAGAGTAACTGCTAACGAGGATCAAAGCTGCCTGCTGATGAACCACCTGGATCCATTGAAGATGCAGCGCCCCGGCAAAAGGGACGTTAGTATATGTTGAATAGTACTAGTATGTGAATCTAAATGTCCTCTTTCGAAAGAGAATACCAATGTAAGAAGGTGAAACCAATGGAACCAGCAAGTAAAAACAAGTGGTATCCAAATGCCAAGTTAAAACATCATAATTTTCAAAATACGAAAATAATATTATTTTTGGTTGGGAGATTGTTAGCACCGATATACCACTGTGTTTTTAGCACGGAGTCTGATCATGCCCGATCGGCTAGTCCACCTCTCCACGAACAATGTGGATTGACATGGATATGAGAAAAACAAGTGTTACCGAGAGCAGGAACCACCATGCGCGCGACATGGCGTCTAATCTCCACCCGATCGGCTAGGTCGCCTTCCCACATATGCTGTGTGGGTCGACTTCCAATCCAGGTCTATCAACAATCTCATCCAAAAGGGGAATAATATCAACACATTAATCTCATCCCAATTAAGTAGAATAATCATAATCTACTCCGACAGCGGCACATGTAGTTTTGGGTGTGGGCCTTACGACCCACCCTTCCTCGTCTCACTAAACAAACAATTTGTTTTGCACACAAAAGAAAAAGGAATACAATTACATTCACCTCATACCCTTTAACAACATATTTCTCTTCATTAGTACAACCACTCACAACATCATTTTCTCATTGGCTCTCTTGGCTATATATATGATTCTTCATTCATGGCACGATGGTCATATCTCATATTCCATACTTTCATTTCATTACTTTCAAGGATCATCATCATAAACATCAACATATAGAATATTTTGGAAATCATAACTTTAAGTTCAGTAGTAATGAAGACTTTAAACACATTAGATTTCTTTCCAAAGTATGGAGCAAAATGACTTGCAATCACAACACAAGTTAAAAATCGTAAACGGATAATACACCATTTATTTCTGAAATACTTCTTTAAAAAGGCAATGCACAGTTTTAACTTATGGGTAAATAAGGACTCAAAACACATTGAAAATGCGTACAGGGGAGATCATGGTGGTTTACGATTGAAACACAAATTCAAATCATATGCTTTAGTTACAACAACCATGGCCACATTTCATATCTTGCATCTCACTTCATTCACTTACAAACATTGTCGTAGTTTATCAACAATAAGGGCATTTGAAAATAGAGATTCGATATGTATATGAGTAATATGAGGCTTAAGCACATTGGGGTTTCTATCCAAGTTAAGCATAATGAATTTTCATTTGAAACATGAATTAAAGTTATAACATTTTGATACCTAAACCATACTCGAACACAAACCATAATTGAATTTATTAGGAAACATGAGAATTAGGAACCTGGGCCAACCATACTTGAAATTTACGGGAATATCATGGAATTCGATTCTAAGAGAGAAGTTTAGCCAACATACCTTTCTTGAGTTTTCCTTAGATAACTACAATGTCCCAACACTTCTAGCGATATCAATCTCTAGGAAGATAGCAAAAATTGGATAATAAGTAGAAGGATTCTCATGATATAAGTCTCTTGGGAATTTTGTCAAACACCTATTATGAAAAATTGACTATAAAGATCTAAAATGGTAATCCCTTCCCCCCTCAACCAATTTCAACAAGAAACTATCCAAAATAGTTCAACAACCCCACATACTACCACCTATTGTAACATGCATGATGTATCTCCAACTTCATAACCTACTTAAGCCCATAACAATTGCATTGAAGATTTTAGGACAAGGTCTTACCCGGGTAGATGATGGTCTAGTGAGTGATTCCCTTGAATCTTCAAGATTGGGGCAAGGATTGATGATCAATGCACTTGGCGATCTTTCCTCTCTATCTAAATCAACTCCCCTCTCTCTAAAATATGCGTTTAACCCAGCCAAAATAAACCCAAAGTCGTTTTATAAGAAATGGGGTCAGGTTATAAAAATAGAAAATGGACCCTCCGAACTCAACTCTGCGGTTGCAGAGTGGATAGGAGAACGGATATGCGGCACACAAAATGGACCGTAAAAATGATCCCAAAAACTGGGCTAGCCTGGACAAGTTTGCGGCAGGTCTGTGGTCTGCAGACCAGTTATGCGTCCCCGAAATGAACCGAATAATCACACTCTGAAATTTTTCATAAAACATCAGCGAGGGAAGTGCGGTTCACGAAACGATTATGCGGTCGCATAATGGACCGCACATTGATCTTCAAAATTCAATTATTTTTCTCCTCAACTCTGCGATAGGTATGCGACCCATAGAATGGATCTGCGGTCGTGAATCTGACTGCATAATTGCCTCCTTCAGCAAATATTTCCACCAACTCCTCAATGCATTCTTCAACCCAAAAAGTCCTTCGAACACATTAGCCTACCCCGTCAGCACAAAAACCTTAAACTCCTTGGCGAACATTTTACGGTGCCTTACATCCTCCTCTGCTTGGGATCATTCATCCTCGAATGAGGAGTAGAGTCCTCCCAAAACACCCAACATAACACATCTCTTCTTTCACAGATCTCCAGTCCCCAAAATTATGGCTAAATCCCAAAAAATATTTCAGATATTTCGGCAGCGTCTCCCTTGTAATTGGGCCTATCTACTTGTCATAGAATCACCAAAACCACTCCTAATAGCACATCCACAACTCAACAAAGTATCACAATATATATCGACGTCACTAATCTCAACATTACAGTAATTACATTATCGAAAATGGTATTTGGACATAAACTGTACATATTTAAATCATAACACATAGAAAGTACCTTTCGAACCACAACAATTTAGCTATACAATCAAGTGAGAATATTTCCTTTCCACAATACCCCTGGCCTTCGACGTGACCTCCTCGACTCACAGACTTCGCCATAGCACTTGACGGAGGCTATCTCAACTTCTGTAATCGTCTAATAAGGATGACAATTAGGTACCTCTCATAATCCAATTATCCATCAAATTCACCTTCCATAGCTTCCACCGGAAATATAGACAAATGATTTCCAACTACCTCCTTTGAAATAGACACACGAAGCACCGGGTGCATGGATACCAATGATGGGGAAACATCATACCCTTAGTTTGACCTATTTCCTTCAAAATTCCATAAGGCCTAATGTGAACTACACCTACTTTACCTTTATTAACAATTTGCATAATATCTTCATGGAGAAAATCTTGAGAATAATCCGTTCACTTTATTCAACTCTAAGTCTCTACGTCGAACACCCGAATTAAACTTTTGGATGCCCTTAACCTCATTCTCCTCCTTATTCTACGATATGTTTGAATGAATATGACCATAGAGTTTCTTACCTAATATGTTTGATCATGGAATGATGCTTCTTCTTTGACATGTTTGAATCTACAGCCATGGAACGCGCAAATAGCAATGGCGGGGCTCGAGATTGAGATGGAATTTTTCAAGAATCTGCCAATGTGATGAACGGGGTGGTCATTTCAGGAGGTTATATCCTAATAGATATAAAGATTACTACCAATAGAGAAAACATGGTTATTCATTGTGACGACATTATTGGTTCAACAAATAAGATCTAGAGTTGCCTAGTAGAGTTTGGTAATGTGGGAACCATGTACATGATCTTAAAATGTAAAAGAAGTGAGTAGTTTCAGAAATGTGCTATATGGGAGGCATGTCCAGGAGGATAAAGACGTTAGTATCAGTTATTCCTAGAAGACGATGAGTTATGAAAGAAATAGTAGCAATTGTTTTATTCTATATGTGCCTTGTTCGGCAAAAAGTAAGCCTTAAGGGGAAATACCCAAGTGCGCGACACCAGTTGCCTCCTTGAGTGTAGGGAAAATCAGTTTGACTTGAAATGAGAAGATTCTTGCACCATGAATGTTATAGAGGTTCCAAAAATACATGAACTTGCATTACGCTCTTAACAGTAACTGACACAAGGGATCTATGCCACAAGCCCACGAGGTTGAGAAAGAGGTTGAGCACTTGTGAGATTACTACTCTGGCAGCTTAACCCTTCCCAATAGTTGATCCTATATGAGAGGACTAGAGATACGATAGACGTGTCCTTCAAATTAATATGTTCATGATATGTGCCAGAATCTGAAACATCCACCTGAAGTAGGGAGGGAAAGGTTGTGGAGAATCTACTTAACTTCAAACATACATGAGTGAAACCATGTATCTAAGACATCATAATATTGAGATAAAATCCTGCACTGGTTAGAGGGGTCCTAATGGTTAATATGATTCTCCGGGGAGAAAGGCAAATGATAAACCTCTATCTACCCAGTGATATGGAGTGTTGATAGCAAACTCTCTGTACATGATAATGGCATAATAAATGATTCCAGAAGGCGAGTGTTAAAGATAACAGAACCCAGGGAGGCACTATAGAGTAATCATGGAAGGTTCGCGATTGTTCACAATGAGTTCACCACGGTTTTAGTGACTTGAAAAGTACCCAAATGCTAATGAAGGATAGGAAAAACATGAGAAACAGACATGAAGCTATGATAACCCCAAAAGTATATCCAGACTTAATGGAGATCGTGGTGGTTTACGATTGAAGCGCAAATTCAAATCTTACGCTCTAGTTAAAACAACCATGGCTACATTTCATATCTCTCTTATATTTCTTTCACACAAACATTGTCATAGTTTATCAACAATAAGGGAATTTGGAAAAAGAGATTTGATATGTATATGAGCAATATGAGGCTTAAGAACATTGGGTTTTCTTTTCAAGTTAAGCATAATGAACTTTCATTTGAAACATGAATTGAAGTTATAACATTTTGAGACCTAAACCATACTTGAACACATTCCCAAAGGAGATCACGATGAGATAGGAGCAATTGGAACATGTTTTGAGTATATATATCTTTCAACACAATGCTTACTCGGGATAATCAAATTTATTAGGAACAACTCGGAACATAAGAATTAGGAATCTGGGCCAACCATACTTGAAATTTACAGGAACATCATGGAATTCGATTCTAAGAGAGAAGTTTAGACAAATACCTTTTTTGAGCTTTCCTTAGATTACTACAACGTCCCAACACTTCTAGCAATATCAATCTATAGGAAGATAGCGAAAATCGGATAATAATTAGAAGGATTCTCATGACATAAGTCTCTTGAGAATTTTGTCAAACACCTATTATGCAAAATTGACTACAATGCTCTATAATGTTAATCCCTTGCTCCCTCAACCAATTTCAACAAGAAACTACCCAAAATAGTTCAACAACCCCACATACTACTACATATTTTCACATGCATGGCCTATCTCCAACTCCATAACCTACTTAAACCCATAAAAATTGCATGAAGGTTTTAGGACAAGGTCTTATCCGGTACATGATGGTCTAATGAGTGATTCACTTGAATCTTCATGATTGGGGCAGGGATTGATGATCAATGCACTTGGGGATCCTTCCTATCTCTCTCTAAAGCACTCCCCTCTCTCTAAAATAGGTGTTTAACCAAGCCAAAATGACCGCTAAGTCATTTTATAAGTAATGGGGTCGAGTTATAAAAATAGAAAATGGACCCTACGAACTCAACTCTGTGACCGCAGAACAAATATGCGGCCCACAAAATGGACCGCAAAAATGATCCCAAAAATTGGGCTAGCCTGGACAAGTCTGTGGCAGGTTTGCGTCTGCAGAGCAGTTATGCGGCCGTGAAATGTACAGTAAAATCCCCCTCTAAAATTCTTCATATAAATTTTGCGACGGAAGCGCAGACAGCAAAACGATTATACGGTCGCATAATGAACCGCACAATGATCTTCAAAATTCAATTATTTCTCTACTCATCTCTTCGATGGGTATGCGGCCCGCATAATGGATCTGACCGCATAATTGCCTCATTCAGCAAAAATTTCCACCAACTCCTCAATGCATTCTTCAATCCGAAAAGTATGTGCCACGGCGAGCGTGTGAGCCGCGAAGATTAACTACTACCTTCGAACACATTAGCCTACCCCGGCAGCACAAAAACCTTAAATTCCTTGGCGAACATTTTATGGGGCCTTACACCTACCAACGGACCTCCAAATCAATTCTAATCATCCTTATTACACCCCATGTTATCTTGTATCGAGTTGCACCGTATGTAAACTCATATGAACCTATAGGGATTACAGCACTTTATAAAGATAGCGAAGAAGAGAATACGTTTCGTCAATATAATACCCCATACCCTTAGGCTATGGTCTAACCGCTCGACATATATAAGTAGACTCGTGCCCGAAGAATTTTGTTTATATTCAAGTATGCAAATAAAGAGCTCATTGTATAAGAAGATGAAGTCCCAAAATGATTTTAAACTTAAAAGTGGGATGACGAAGGTTGAAAATAATATTCTGGGGTGTTCATAAAGAGGTTATGGACTAGTATTATACCACATGATTCTGATAATGAGTATAGGAGATGTTTTAAAAATGATTAATATTCAAGTAAAGTAGGGACAAGGAATTAATTATAAATTTTTAATGGGAAGGAGAGTGTCTAGATTCAAATAGAGAGTTCGTGTTATACCCACGAGGGACCTACTTAAAGGAATATATGATGATTTATAATGTGTCAGTTCATAACGTGGAAATGGTAACATAAACACTAAGTGACTAATATTTATTAAAGGGTAACATCTATATGACAAGTATTGATTTTCAAAGTGGTGGCAAATGGGGGTGGACCCTATTGTCCAGTAACTACAACTGTTACATTTACGTTTTGGTGGATACACTTATGTCTTGAAAATATATGTATAGCTATCACCAGCAACGTTTTAGCAAGTGTGGAGAAAATGCATATTTTTCTTCTTCTCAACATAGATTAGAAAAAGGTCCCTTTGAGAAATATGAGCTACAACGTGTGGAGGTGGAGATATCTCCTTGCACTAAAGCAAATTGCGAAGAACGACATAGAGGCTATGCCTACGTCAGTTTCCTCCGGATGATAACAAATCAAAGATTTCTTTAAATAAAAGTAAGCTGGAAGAAGAGTAATTCTTGGAATATAAGGTAGGAATGTTTCTCTCCTAGTTATATTTAAGTTCGTCCATGTCCTGGCTAAATTGTGAGGTGAGAAATATGGAATTACAACAACAACATACCCAGTATAATCCCACAACTGGGGTCTGGGGAGGGTAGTGTGTACGCAGACCTTACCCCTACCTATCGAGGTAGAAAAATTATTTTCGATAGACTCTCGGCTTAACAAAAGGTGAAAATAGAGAGAAGGGAAGAAGATGAAGTAGAAAGAGGAAGGATAATGAAAGAATAGCAAGATGTAAAAGAAATAGGAGAGATGATGTCTGATTCATTATAGATCAAGCTTGTCACTCGATATACATGATATACATGATGATAACGACCGTGGATGGATGGAATGATTCGTTGCAATTGCCACCGATGATATCATTCCGGCAACGGCTTCATCCTTTCCGCCAAAACCTTTACTTATACGTATCAACTTCCACCCTTATACTTCATAACTTTTCGAACTTCCTTTATCTAACTTGCATATTATTTCTTCATCTTTTTTCTAATTCTTTTCAAACGAAAAACACTTTCTTTCCTATAATGGCCTTTTCCTCGAAATGTACCGATTACTCAAAAAGCAAAAACAAAGTCGAGGACGTTGTTCCTCCAACAGTGGGATCCATCATCCCTAGAAGTCTTATTACTACAAAAGATCTTAAAGAGAAATTTCGTACTGCTAATTCTCGTACATGGGCCGTTAGCATGTATCCTTCTTCCATACGGCATTCGAGCATTCCTGGTGTGAAGGAAGGCTGTCGCTTCCATGACTTAGAAGTTATCGCTCCTGACCTATCGGAGTGAGTCACCCTTCCCAATGAGGGTTTTACATATGTTTACATATACCCCTTTATTTTGGGTGTGTTTTCTTTGAGCAGAGAGCTTGACTCCGTGATTGCGGAGTTTTGCCTCTGTTACTAGGTGTGTTTGGAACAAGTAAGTCCTTCTGTGTGGAGGACGGTTGCTTGCCTTCGGCGTTTGTGCCAGGAAACTGGAGAGGAGCTATCCTTCGCTCGTATGATGAATCTTTATTCTCCCAAAATCTTCTGCAGGAGAATGATAAACCTCTTGATTTTGAGCATTGTGGCTTGAAGTATTTCATATGGACCAATACTTGGATGGGGTCACGCATTGCTACTGGGTTATATGGGGATATGATTCTTGGTGATAGATTTGTGTGTCTTGGTTCCACTATGTGTGATGGTTTCATAGCATTGCGTTGTGGTGGTACTTGTTGAGCTTGTGGGACAGTTCGCTCATTTGAGTCATTTTTCATGTTTCAGTACACTCGAATTGTTGCTTGTTGGTGCACAGATTGCACAGTTTGTGGCTTTATGTTGTATTGGTATGTCATATTAATATAATAGTTGTGTGTTTGATGAGATAGGGTCATTAGACCTCGAATGGGTACTATCGGATTTGATTACGCTATGGTTGGAAGAATAATATCAAAAGCCGGCTTAGAATTTGGCTTTGGTTTTTGTCGGACGAGTGAGAAATCCATGGCTTGTTGATCTGATGAGTGGTTAAGAGTTTCTGCGTGTTTCCTTCAGTTTCGTCAACGTACGAAGATTTTGGACGAGATTTTATATTATATGAGGATTTTTACCGATATCGGGTTTGTCCTTTAGCAGCTACAATGATCATTAATTATTGCTACGTGTATGCGAGTTATGTGGTATATCATGTGATTCCATCTTGGGTTATGGTTAAGGCTTGATACATCTTGTTCAAACTTATACAGTGTGTAGATGCGAAAATCGGGTCTTGTTAGGAATTCCGAATGTTGGAAATTGGCTTCTAAAGTTTATAGGAGGAAGAATCTTTGATTATGTTTAGTTTACGGACTTATGTGGATTAGTGTGAATTGGAATCATCCCCGGGTATGTGTATTGTAAGATTACACAGTGAATTGATGCTCTTGGAACAACTCTTGGCACATTCGATAACGAACGTATGTTTAAGTAAGGGAGAATATAACGACCAGACCGGTCGTTAGAGCATTTGCATTCCGTTTAGCTATTTCAAGTCTTTAGTAGATTCGTATGATGTATTATGATCTATGAATCATCAATTTTGGTTCTCAGGTGAGTCAGAATTAACTTGGAAGAATAATTCGCAACTAGGAAGCTTTAAGTTGGAAGAGTTGACAAAGTTTGACTTTTGAGTATTTGACCTCGTATCGGAGTTTTGATTGTTCCTTTAGGTCTGAATGGTGATTTTGGACTTGGGCGTCCGGATTTGTATTTGGAGGTTTCTAGAAGGTTTCGAATCTATTTGGCGAAAGTTGGCAATTTGAAGGTTTGGAATATTCATAAGTTTGATCGAGAATTGACCTTGATGATACCGAGTTCGGATTGTGGTCCAAGAATTAGAGTAGCTTCATTATGTCATTTGGGACTTGTGTGAAATATTGGGTCATTCCGAGTTAATTGATATGGTTTGGCACGAGTTGTGGAAGTTGAAAGTTCAAAAGTCCATTACGATCGATTTGAGGTGCGATTCGTGGTTTTGAAATTGTTATGCATGATTTGAGGCCTCAGGTAAGTCCATGTTATGTTATGTAACTAGTTGGTATATTCAGATAGGATCCCGAGGGGCTCGGATGAGTTTCGGGTGAGGTTCGGATCAGTTTGGATCATTTTTACTATGCTGGTTTAGCAGGGATTCTGGTGTGACTGCACATGCGGAGCTATGAGCGCAGAAACGGGGAGTGGAGCTGGGAGCAGAAGTCCGTAGATGACGAGGACTCAACACATGTGCGATGGCACAGATGCGGCGTTTTGGAGACAGAATAGAATGGCGCACATAAGCGTGGGTTGATATCGCACCTACGATTGCGCAGAAGCGGGACCTTATCTGTAGGTGTGAACGGACAGCTCTTCAGTGGTTTCCATAGAAGCGGCCTTTTGTTCGCAAATGCAAAAATAGCTGGGCAGAAGTTATAAATCGAGGCTTTGTTCATTTTAACACATTTTGCATTGGGAAGCTCGAATTTGGGCGATTTTAACCACATGGAGGTAAGTGTTTTCTACTCGGTTATGATTATATTTCATATGCATTGATTACCGCCAGTTGAACAAGGCTACCATCAAGCACAAGTACCTGCTGTCGTGTATCGATGATTTGTTTGACCAGTTACAGGATGCTAGGGTGTTTTCTAAGAACGACTTGAGATCGGGGTACCATCAGTTGAAGATTCGGGACTCAGATATTCCGAAGATTGCCTTCTGTACCAGATATGGTCATTATGAGTTTGTAGTGATGTCCTTCAGCTTGACTAATGCCCCAGCGGCGTTCATGGATTTCATGAACAGAGTGTTTAGGCCTTATATTGATTCCTTTGTTATTGTCTTCATTGATGACATCTTGATTTACACACGTAGCCTGGGGAGCACGAGCAGCATTTGAGAGTGGTACTTCAGACATTGCGAGAACAGGAGCTATATGCTAAGTTCTCCAAATGTGAGTTTTGGCTAGTCTGTGGCATTCTTAGGGCATGTCGTATCATGAGGGTATTAAAGTGGATCCCAAGAAGATTGAGGCAGTTCAGAGTTGTCCTCGTCCCACTTCGGCGACTGAGATCAGGAGTTGCTTTGTGTTAGCAGGCTATTATCGCCGGTTTGTGGAGGGCTTTTCATCCATTGCAGCACCTTTGACTAGATTGACCCAGAGGGGTGCCCCGTTTCGTTGGTCCGATGATTGTGAGGCGATCTTTCAGAAGCTCAAGACAGCCTTGTCTACAGCACCAGTTTTAGTGTTGCCTTCCGGTTTGGGATGTATACTGTGTATTTCGATGCTTCACGTGGTGGCTTGGGTTGTGTATTAATGCAGGAGGGGTGAGTTATTGCATACTCTTCACGTCAGCTGAAGCCCCATGAGAAGAATTATCCTGTGCATGATTTGGAGTTAGCCGCGATTGTTCATGCTCTTAAGATATGGAGGCATTATCTGTATGGGGTGTCATGTGTGGTTTATACTGATCATCGCAACTTACAGCATTTGTTCAGGCAAAGGGATCTCAATTTGAGGCAGCGTAGATGGATCGAGTTACTGAAGGATTATGACATCACCATTCTTTATCATCCGGGCAAGGCAAATGTGGTCGCGGATGCCTTAAGCAGGAAGGCAGAGAGTATGGGTAGGTTGGCGTTTATTTCAGCGGAGGAGAGGCCACTAGCTTTGGACATTCAGTCCTTGTCTAACAGACTTGTGAGGTTGGATATTTTAGAGCCCAGTCGAGTTCTTGCA
>AWOL01S0011419.1:0-13254 GCA_000715115.1 Nicotiana otophora | reverse complement strand
TGTGACATCTTGATTTACTCACGTAGCCTGAGGGAGCACGAACAACATTTGAGAGTGGTACGTTAGACATTGTGAGAACAGGGGCTATATGCTAAGTTTTCCAAATGTGAGTTTTGGCTAAAGTCTGTGGCATTCTTGGGGCATGTTGTATCAGGAGAGGGTATTAAAGTGGATCCCAAGAAGATTGAGGCAGTTCAGAGTTGGCCTCGTCCCACTTCGGCGACTGAGATTAGGAGTTTCTTGGGCTTAGCAGGCTATTATCGCCAGTTTGTGGAGGGATTTTCATCCATTGCAACACCTTTGACTAGATTTACGCAGAAGGGTGCCCCGTTTTGTTTGTCCGATGATTGTGAGGCAAGCTTTTAGAAGCTCAAGACAGCCTTGACTAGAGCACCAGTTTTAGTGTTGCCTTCCGGTTCGGGGATGTATACTGTGTATTGCGACGCTTCACACTTTGGCTTAGGTTGTGTATTGATGCAGGAGGGGTGAGTTATTGTATATGCTTCACGTCAGCTGAAGCCCCATGGGAAGAATTATCTTGTGCACGATTTGGAGTTAGCCGTGATTGTTCATGCTCTTAAGATATGGAGGCATTATCTGTATGGGGTATCATGTGAGGTTTATACTGTTCATCGCAGCTTACAACATTAGTTCAAGCAAAGGGATCTCAATTTAAGGCAGTGTAGATGGCTCGAGTTACTGAAGGATTATGACATCACCATTCTTTATCATCCGGGCAAGGCAAATGTGGTCGCGGATGCCTTAAGCAGGAAGGCAGAGAGTATGGGTAGGTTGGCGTTTATTTCAGCGGAGGAGAGGCCACTAGCTTTGGACATTCAGTCCTTGTCTAACAGACTTGTGAGGTTGGATATTTTAGAGCCCAGTCGAGTTCTTGCATGTGTTGTTGCTCAGTCTTCATTATTGGGGCAGATCAAGGCCCGACATTTTGATGATCCGCACTTGGCAGTTCTTAGAGAGACGGTACTACAAGGTGGTGCCAAAGAAGTTTCTATTGGCGGAGATGGTGTTCTGCGACTCCAGGGTCGTCTATGTGTTCCAAATGTCGATGGCTTGAGGGAGAGGATTCTAGAGGAGGCACACAGTTCTCGGTATTCTATTCATCCAGGTGCTACGAAGATAATTCGTGACCTGAGACAATATTATTGGTGGCGGCGGATGAAGAAAGACATAGTGGAGTATGTAGCTAGGTGTCTAAATTGCCAGCAGGTCAAGTATGAGCACCAAAGGCCAGGTGGCCTACTTCAGCAAGTGACTATACCTGAGTGGAAATGGGAGCGCATCACTATGGACTTCGTAGTTTGATTGCCGCGGACCTTACGGAAGTTTGATGCAGTGTGGGTCATTGTCGACAGATTGACCAAGTTGGCACACTTAATTCCGGTTGTGACTACATATACTTCAGAGAAATTGGCCCAGGTTTATATTAGGGAGATAGTTCGGTTGCATGGTGTGCCTGTTTCCATCATATCAGATAGAGGCCCTCAGTTCACTTCACATTTCTGGAGATCCGTACAGAGTGAGTTGGGGACCCGTGTAGAGCTCAGCATAGCATTTCATCCACAGGCCGACGGGCAGTCAGAGCAGACAGTTCAGATATTGGAGGACATGCTGAGAGCATGTGCGATTTACTTTGGGGGACAGTGGGATCAGTTTTTGCCTTTTGCTAAGTTTGCTTACAACAACAGTTATCAGTCCAGCATCGAGATTGCCCCATTTGAGGCTTTATATGGTCGATGATGTCATTCTCCCATCAGGTGGTTTGAGCCCGGCGAGGCTAGGTTATATGGTATTGATCTGGTGAAGGATGCCTTGGAAAAGGTAAAGTTGATTCAGGAGCGACTTCGCACAGCACAGTCCAGACAGAAGAGTTACGCAGATCAGAAGGCACGTGATGTATCATTTATGGTAGGCGAGAAGGTTCTCTTGAACGTCTCGCCGATGAAGGATATTATGAGATTTGGAAAGAAGGGCAAGTTGAGCCCAAGGTTTATAGGCCCATTTGAGGTGTTGAGGCGCATTGGGGAGGTTGCTTATGAGCTTGATTTACCATGAATCCATCTTCATTTTGGCATTTGATTGATGATTTCAAAAGGAAATTGAGGGTTTTTGTCTAAACTTTCCTAAAGTAATTTTTTGCGCTTTGAACATCGATTCGGAGTCGAATTTGAGTGAAACTAGTATGGTTGGACTCGTAATTAAATGGGTTATGGAATTTTATGACTTTTGTCAGTTTTCGAGGTGCGGGAATGTGTTTGACGTTTTGGTTGACTTTGTGCTTTTGATTAAAGATTAGACCTTTATTGATTAGCATTGTTTTCTTTGGCATTATTTGATGTTTTTGAGTTTCTTTTGATTAGTTTTGAGCAGTTTGAAGGTTGTTACGCACAGGATGGCATTTCTAGAGTATTGTTTGACTTTCTTGGTATTGGATTCGGCTTGTTCGAGGTAAGTAACATATCTAAACTTGAATTTGAGGGATTTAACCTTGGTAACTATGTTATAAAAGATGTATTGAGGTGACACATATGCTAGGTGACGAGCGTGTGGGCGTGCACCGGGAAAATCATGATTCTAGTTGACTATTAAACTATGACCGGACCTGTTTTACTGTTGTATCTTGTTACATCCATGTTATCCCTACTGTTTGATTATATGAATTATGAATCATGTTAGAAGTCATGTTTAGGCTATATGCTTATTTTGTTGGGACCCACTAAGGTTATTTCTATTGTAGAGCTATTTGCTTAAATTGACATTACGTACTCAGACATATTAATTTATTTATATGTCATATCTCAGTCTTTATTATCATTTACTGTTACATCATATTATTATTGTTTGGGATGAGTGGTATGAGATATGTGAGCCCGTGAGACTGGAGAGATTGATGATTGAGTTGGGGCCTGAGAGCCGTGTTGTGAGGAATACTATGGATCGAGCTGCACACTGCAGCAGCCCATATTGGCTTTATATATAGTATTATTATATGGATCGGGTTGCACGCCGCAACAGGCCTTATAGACTTTATTATTATTATTTATGGGATCGGTATGCACGTCGCAGCAGGTCATATTGGCTTTATATTCGCGCTTGGACAGGATCCGCCCCTTCGTAGTCTGACATACCAACAGTGAGTGCAGGTACTGTACAATACTGAGTGACTGAGCATGCTGAGTGATTGAGTGTGATGAGTGGGAGTGTGAGACAGTAAAATTGAGTACTCTGAGAGTGTGAGTATATGGGTTTATCAATGTGATGCGTTACATTTGACATGCATACTTGGCATGTAGGCATGTAGATGTATTTTCTTATGTTATACGGTATTGTGACATTCATGACTTCACATGCACATTGACATGTAGGCATAGAGATGTACTTTTCTCATACTATCTGATAATGAAATATCTTATCTAATGTTGAAAGTTTTTGGAAAAAGAATCACAGTTTTCTAATACTCATATTTTGGTGACTTCGGTGAAAGATTTAGATTTTACTGTTATACTTAAAAAGCATGACCTATTTTCCGTAACTATGAACGAGTTGAATATCATATCTTTGAGTTATTTATACTGCTTTTATTATATTGTTACGAGTTGTTCTTGGCTATTGGTGCTGGACTCAGACCGTTGTACAAGCTCGTCACTACTTTCAACCTAAGGTTAGGTTTGTTACTTATTGAGTACATGGAGTCGGTTGTACTCATACTATACTTCTCTACCTTGCGTACAGATGTTGGAGCTGATGTTGTTGTGTATGACGGGAGCTGGCATTGAAGATTTACCCGCGTTCCGGTTATAGCTGCCTCTTGTTTTTGGTAGCTTTAGATTTATAAATCTGTTTGTGTAGATCTCAAACAAATGATGTATTTATTTCGTACCACCTTTGTAAACTCTAAGTCTTAGAAGCTCAAGATTTGTACTACCAATCCTTGAGATTTTTGTATAAAAGATCAGTTATTTCATCATTTATTTTCTCAGCAAATCTCATTTGAATTGGATTGTTGTTAATTGGCTTACCTAGCGGGTTGAGTTTGGTGCCATCACGACTAGTTGGATTTTAGATCGTGACAGATAATCTCATTCATCATCACAATTGCGATAAAAGGCTTCACAATTGCGAAGCTGAGAACCTCGCAAAAGCGAACAAATATTCACAAATGCAAACCAAGCCAAAATCCTGCTGACTTCGCAAATGCGAAGGGGAAGTCGCAGTTGCAACATTTGTTCCCCTACTGTCACATTTGCAATTGTGAGGTTGGTGCTAGCCTCGCAATTGCGATAACTGGGCACCGGCAACACAAGCAGTTCAATCTTAATTCAATCCATTCTAAAACATATCTGAAACTCATCCGAGCCCTCGGGGCTCTAAACCAAATATCCACACAAGTCTAAAAATATCATATGAACTTGCTCGCACGATCAAAACACAAAAATAACATCTAAAAACTATGAATCGAACGCTAAAACTCATGAATTTCAAAGTAAAATTCAAGAATCTCTAGAATTACAACTAAACGTCTGAATCCTATCAAATCAACTCCAAATGATACCAGATTTTGTAGACAAGTTCTAAATAGCATACCAGACCTATTTCAAGTCCCGAAACAAATTCAGAGCTTGATAGATAAAAGTCAACCTACAGCCAAACTTTTCAACTTTAAATTGCCTAATTTCGGCAAAACAACACAAATCAACCTACGGACTTCCGAAATCAATTCTGGGCATATACCCAATTTTAAAATCACGATACGAACCTATCAGAGCCATCAAAATACCGTTCTGGGGTCGTTTTCACAAAAGTCAAAGTTTGATCAACATTTCTAATTTAAGTTTCTAAGTCAAGAATCAAAGAATCCGAATCAACCCGAAAGCTTTCCGTAACAAAACCAACCAACCCCTCAAGTCATAAAATCATAAACACATATGTGTGAAGCATCAAAGGGGGTTAACGAGGCGCAATTACACAAAATGACTGGTCGAGTCGTTATATATTTTTACAAGTTGATGTGTTGTGTCTACTTTAAGATGTTGGGGATTGTTCGAAGAATTAACATTGAGAGTATCCAGCTAAGTCGATGAATCATGCTACATCTTGAAGTACTCGATTGTAATGTTTGGAGAGTGCTAGTACATTGACTTTCAGCTGTTGCTTTTCTTTTTTTCCTTTTCAGAAGGGAATGGTGATGGAAGAGACTACATACAAAATATATTTTCTGTTATTCTTCTCTTGAAAGTGCATAAACAATACATACAAAATGCATGCAAAATACATATAAATACATACTGTATGAAAATGTATGAAAATTATATTTTAATTATACGTTATTATTATAGTTATATTAAACTCGTAAGAATATTATATGAAAGTTGTAGATAAGTTGTATATTGTATGATTAGTTGTATGAAATATATTTAATTTGTTTGTTGTTGTAGATGTATCAAAATTTATTTTACATTTTTATGTTATTCTAGATGTACCAAATTTGTACGAAATATGTAGTTTAATTTGTGTGTTATTGTACCATACATTCTTACTTTCTTGCTCAATTTGCTAAAGAAAAAAAAATGACTTCCAAATCAACTCATTTGCACTAATTTGTGTTTGTTTGGACTTAAAAACCGGGATAATAATCGAAACTAAATGATTTGGGTTGGAGACATTTTGAGTCCCACCATTGAAAGCGTCGTCGTCACACTGTGAAGAAACTAAGTTTCGTCCGAAATCTGAAAATTATGTGTGAAATCAACTAGGTAATATAGATTCTTGTTGAAAACACTAATACGAAGTTGAATTCAAAATTTTGAGGTGATTGAATCTGATTTGCGAGGGCTTGGGTCGGAAATTTCAAAGTCGATTTTTGAGAAGAAAACGATTGGGGTCTTCTGATTTGGTTGCTAATTATACAAATTATGTACCGAAGTTTTAATTTTAGAGCTGTAGTTGGCCATTTCTCGGTAGCGAGAGGGATTAAGGGAAAAGGAGGGAGGCGGCAGAGAAACATGGAGAAAAGATAGAAGAGAGAAAGAGAAAAGGGAACCTATAGTGTAAGGCAACCTAAAGCTAGAAGGAGATTAATTTCAAGGATTATATAGAAATTGTAAAGAATATACAGTTACTTTCGATAAATAACAAACATTAGTTAATCCGGGTAACTAAATTTGAAGTATAGAATATATATATAAGAAAAAATCCTAAGACAATACAAAAACTATGAAAATTTTTAGAAATATCTATAAATTACATAACAATAAAAATAATTACGTATAAAATATTTTTAAAATATGTATACAAATAATTTTGGTTTGATTTAAATTTTATTTGACTTTTCTCAGTTAAAATCAAATCAAAGCAATTATGATCGGATTTTTTTAATATCAAATCAACTAAACTATAATCGAATTTTTTTCTATTTTTGACTTGAATTATCTATTTGGTGTAGTTTGTCAGTTTTCTTTATACACCCCCACATCTATTATATTACTTTACAGCTCTATGTCACGTCTCAAACTACCCCTTAGACGTGACTGGTACCCATCTAACACTACCCACCAGGCGAACCCGTTTTTCATGCACTAATGAGCATCCATAATAATTTATTAATTAATTATGAAAATTAAATAATTAAATTCAAGCGAGTAATATTGTAGCCAAATCACACACTAGATCACAGAGCATCTTGGAGAATTACAAAATACTCAAAGTCGGTGTGTAGACCCTAAGAAATAAATGAATAAAAATAAATAACGATAAGGACTCTATGAGCAACCTCCATGAACAATGTGGTGGCTCACCTCAGCATAGGATCAACTCTAGTGAACTCTTCAGCCATTGAGCTTCATCATCAACATCAGTATCTGCATTGACATGCATGTAAGGAGTGAGTTATACGTAAATATAACCCAGTAAAATCTTCGACCCGCTACTTTGAATACCCCTGGAACAAGTGTTAGAAAATACAAACATACAATAAGCATAGCTAATATGCATGAAATTATTCGACACTATAACACTCAATAAAATTCAAACCAATATTCAACAAGAACACTAAATATCTCAACACAATTCACACTAAGGACTTATCATGTAGTGAAAGAAATTAACCAGCACCCCGACGAGTCCACAATGACACCATATGCCTCAAATGTGTGACAAAACATACAAAAATGCCTACTAAAGCATACACAATGTCCCAATTATATCAAGAGGCATATACAATGCTTCGGTGATGTACAAAGGCATACACAATACCCCAACATCATGGCTCACAGTCATATCACACCATCAAATAACTTATAAAATAATTTCAGTATCTTCACAAAATAATATATCTACGATGGTCAAAGACCGCCGATTGTTCCAATCACACGCTCGGCCCAACACATGAACCAGGCAGATAAAATATATTTTTAAAAGCAAAATTGAAAAGCAAGCACCAAAACTTAAAATCTCATTTATCTTGCTAATGACAAGTTTCTCAACCTTGAGACATCTATAATACCAACCAAATCGCCTACAATAGCATCAACCTATGCAAAATGTTATTTAAGAACATCCATTAGGCTAGTCGGTTCAAATCTCAATATCCCTAACTTTCAATTAGAGCTGAATCATAATATTCTATCCATCAAATGCCATATTTTTAAGATCAAAACATGTCTCAATATCTCAATCTAAACTTGATTTTCAATTATATTTCTTTAAATTAGTACTCGGATTCCAATGGTAATTACTAGAGTAATAATCTATATAAACTTAAGAGCAAAATTTGAAAACAATAGCTATTTGTAACGACCCGACTTGTCATTTTGAACATCTACACTTCTTTCGACAATTTGAAGTCTTAAGCAGCTTCGTAATGTGTATTATGACTTGTGTGAATTGTCAACTTTGGTTTTCGAATGATTCGGGATTAAATTGAAAAAAACAATTCTTGTTTAGAAGCTTAAATGAAAAGAGTTGACCGAAGTTTGACTTTTATGCAAACGACTCCACCCCGCCACGGTGCGAGTAGGAATTAGCTCATTTTTCTCATTCTCTACAACAATCATCCCCTCTTTTTAGGAACACATTGAACTGGGCTCACCTAGTTGCTGTAAAAAATAGGAAAGATGATACATGCATCAAGCCACTTAATTACTTCCTACTTCACGACCTCTTTCATAATCAAATTTAATCTTCGTTGTTTCTAAACACTAGGGCGGTTTCCATATTCCAAAAATATTTTATGCATGCAATGTGATTGATTGATTCCTTTGATATCAGCAATTTTCCACCCAATAGCTTTTTATGCTCATGAATCACTCTGAGCAGCTTTTCTTCTTGCACATCGGTCAAGCTGGATGAGATAATCACTAGCAATATTTCAGAGTTCCCTAAGTACGCATAGCGCAGGTGTGGTGGAAGAGGCTTGAGCTCTAGCTTTGGATCTTCGTCAATAGATGGTTTAGGAGGGGTTAGAGTAACAGGTCTGTCCAACTTCTCAAATCTTCCAAGCCCATGGACATATTTGCTAGACATGTTAAGTACTTGCTCAATTTCTTCAATCATCTCATCTTCACTTTCTTCTTCATCCCCCATCAAAACTCATTCAAGAGGATCTGCGGGGCTTATATAAGGCACCAATGAAGTCATCTCACTTTCCACCACAGAAATCATGGATATCTCTTCATAGTGGGCTGGAAATCTGAGTACTTTATACACATTGAATAACTCCACTCGATCACAACTCTCATCGTCATCTTTCCTTCGCATACATCAATAATAGCTCGCCTCTGGCTAAGAATGGACGCGCCAAAATAAATGGGACTTTCGGATGAGGCTCATAGTCCAAGATAATGAAATTAACAGGGAATATAAAAGAACCCACTTGAACTAATACATCTTCAATCACTCCTTCAGGATGAGCGAGGGAGCGATCAACCAACTATAAAATCACTGTGGTTGGGCGCGGCTCACCCAACCCCAACTGTTTGAAAATTGATAGCGGTATCAAATGGATGCTCACCCCAAGATCACACAAAGCTCGACCGACTGTGTGCTTACCAATCGAGATTTGGATAGTGAAACTACCTGGATCCTTCAATTTCTGAGATAGCTTGCCTTGAACTCTTGAGCTACATTCTTCAGTGAGTGCCACAGTCTCAAACTCTACCAACCTCCTTTTATTTGCCACTATATCCTTGATGTATTTGGCATATTTGGGTACTTCTTGCAAGATGTCTACCAGCGAAATATTGATTTGCACCTGCTTCAAAATATCAATAAACCTTTTGTAAGCAGTATTATCCTTCATTTTATGCAATCTCTGAGAGAACGACCTCACAACTAATGGTGGGGGTTGCTTTTCCAGCGCCTCTTTAGCTGGCTTCTCTGACTCCTCTGCTTTTTCTGATTCTGCTTCTCTGGTGGCCGATTTCTCACTAAAGGTCACTTGCTTTCTCTTTTTCCATGGGACTTCTTCTAACTGCCTCTCATTCCTCAATCATAAATCATTAATAGATGCCTTAAGATTAGCCTCAGTGTCGCTTGAAAGAGCTCCAACTGGTCGAATATTTTGGGCACTGACAAGTTGCCCCATTTGTCGCTCCAAATTTCTCATCGTTGCTGCTTGGGCTTGCTGGTCAGCCATTAATTTCTTTAGCATCTCCTAAATATGACTCGACTAGTTTGTAGGTTGTTCAGCCTGCGGTGGTCTATACTGTTGTTGAGGAGCTTGTGGAATGTACTAATTCTTAGAACCTTGGTTTCCACCCCAAGAGAAGTTTGGGAGGTTCCTTTAGTTAGGATTGTAAGTGAATACTGGTTTGTCTGACCCCTATTTGTATTACCCAAAAAACAGACAGACTCTGGATTAGCTGGGCATAAGTCGCTCGTGTGACCCTCTCCACATACTTCACGAAATATCTGAACATGTTGCACTGGCTGAGCTTGTTGCTTGTTAATAACCAAGGTCATCTTATTTACATGGTTGGCCAATGTGGCAACCTGCGTTGTTAATGCATAAATAACATCTAACTCGAGGACCCCCGCAGATTTTTGCACTGTGTGTATGCTCATCTCTCCTTGCCAATCAGTATTGCTTTGGGAGAATTTGTTCAATAATGCATATATCTCATCCAAGTTTTTCTCCAACACTTGACATCCTACTGCAGCGTCCACCACAATCTTTGTTTCTAGATGTAGCCCTTCTATGAAGGTGTGAGCTAACATTTCATTTGTCTAGTTTTGATGAGGACAATCTCTGAGCAGCCCCTTGAATCTCTCCCAAGCTCAATATAGATACTCCCCCGATTTCTTTTTGAAGGCGACTATCTTACTACTGATCTTTGCATCTTTACCTGAAGGAAACAATCGTGACAAAAATTTCCTTGCCAGATCATTCCATGATGTAATAGAATTAGCTACTTCGCCCAATAGAGAAAACGGGAACAGTGTGAGCTCACATAGTGTGGAGTGAATCCTTTAGTAATATAAGTATCACTAATATCCAAGAAGTTCAGGATGTGCTGTTGTGGATCCTCGTGTGGAATACCCATAAACTGCCTATTCGCATGTAGTAACTGGATCATGCTCTATTTTAGCTCAAAGTGCCTAGTGATTCTGGGATTCTTTATGTTGGAGGTGACATTAGCAATAATGGGCATCGCCCCCTCATAAACAGCCATATGTTGCTCCTCTGCCATGTTAACAGGCAATTAAACTAGTTTGTATCCCTTGCTTCCCTCAACCTCCTATGAAATGTTCTTTCAGGTTCGAGGTCAAAGCCTTGAAGTCTATCCTGGCTTCTGACCCTTCACATTCAATCAAAGCTCCTGAGAGCAGAGCAACTAATAAGAAACGTTAGACTTAACGAAATAAACAACTAAAGTAAAAGCTAGAACATAGTCAATATTCATGTCCCCGGCAACGGCGCCAAAAACTTGTTGCTCCCAAACGCACACGCAAGTATACGTGAACGTACAAGTAATAAAGTGATAAATCGGGTGTCGAACCCATAGAGACTTGTGTAACTACCCACTAGTTTCACCAAGATTATTATATAGTCGAGTCAATCAGATTTCAAAAGCATGATAATACTAAGCAATAATTCTAACAAGTAATTAATTAATCAAGCAGCAAAATAGTTGTTGTGTATTCAGTAGAGATGAATATTCCAGGGTTGTGATAGATTTTACAATCCCATTGTGTTCTAATTAGCTATCCCTTTCATAAAATTCACTCATGGTTGCTAATTAATCATATAATTTCTATCGTACTATTCTCCCGAATTAGTACTCACCTATTCAAAATAGATTAACGCATATATTCCTATGGAATCAATCTATTAAGAACACATTAAGATTATAATATTTAATTAAGCGTGGTGACTAGGGATATTCCTATCCTAACCACAAATCCGCCCCACAATCAGAGTTAAGATCATGCCCTCTTCAATTCTTCTCTAATCTAGACATAGCTTTCCCAAACATAGCATAGATAGTAAATAGAACCTAACTGTTGGCCAGACAATTAAGCAATTAATCATATAATTGAATAAATAACCATATATTAGCAATTTGTAATCAAGGTTAAGTCAACTTCAAACAACAATATTCATGGCTAAATTACAACCCCAGAACTATGGGTTTTAGCCACTCAAGATAATATCAAAACAAATTCACAAGTGTTGAATAATTGAGAATAGTAAGATAATATTAAGAAAACTGAGGTATCCCCCCTCTCGTGTACGACCCGACCGGTCATTTTGAGCATTTACACTACGCTCGGTAGTTTGCGGGCATGAGTAGCTCTGTATGATGCATTATGACTTATGTGAATCATCGGTTTTGATTTTTTTAGGTTATTCAGAATCGAATTGAAAGAATGGATTTCATTGTCGAAGCTTTAAATTGGAAGAGTCGATCAAGTTTGACTTTTTGTGAATTTGAACCTGGAACAGAGTTTTGATGGTTCTGTTAGCTCCGGAGGGTGATTTTAGACTTAGGAGCACGTCCGCATTATGATTCGGAGGTCCGTAGTGGAATTTGGCTTGTAATGGCAAAAGTTGATATTTTGGAAAGTTTGACCGAGAGTGAATTTTTTGATATCGGGGTCAAAATCAAATTCTGGAAATTGCAATAGGTCCGTAATGTGAAATGTGACGTGTGTGCAAAATTTGAGGTCAATCGGACGTTATTCGATAGGTTTCGGCATCGGTTGTGGAAGTTGAAGTTTCAAAGTTCATAGATTTCGATTTGAGATGCGATTCATCGTTTCGGTGAGGTTATGCATGATTTGAGGCCTCGAGTAGGTATGTGTTATGTTATTGGACTTGTTAGTATATTTGGACGGGGTCCCGAGTGGCCGGGATGAGTTTTGGATGAAGTTCGGATCATTTTCACTTCATGTGCAAAGCTAGAGTCTACTGGTTCTGGTATAATCGCACCTGCGGTTGGTTTGCACAGGTGCAATGGCCGCAGAAGCGACAAAGGCATCGCAAATGCCAGAATAGTGCTGGGTGAGGAAGACCACAAAAGCGGAGATTTGGGCGCATATGCGATGCCGCAGGTGCGGCGGCTCGAGCGCAGGTGCAGAGTTGGAAGGTATCAGCAGAGGCCACAGCTGCGATATTATTTTCGCACCTGCGATGGCGCAGATGCGGGCAGTGAGTCGCAAAAGCGGAAATGGCGAGGAAGCCGGGAAGCGTAGGTGCGAGGTGTTTCCGCAAAAGCGGTGGTCTCAGGTGCGACGAATATTTCGCAAATGCAGATGTGCTGGGCAGAATGTTATATACAAGGGTTCGCGATTTTGGCTTCATTTTTTACGATTTCAAGCTCGGATTGAGGCGATGTTTGGAGCACTTTTCACCATATGAATTGGGGAAAGTGTTTTCTACTCGGTTTTGGTTATATTCCATGAATCTATCTTCAATTTTAGATTTTGGTTGATGAAATTTAAAGAGGAAATTGGGGGTTTTGGCCTAAAGTTTCATAATATGAATTTTCGAGTTTTGAACATCGAATTGGAGTCAGATTTGAGTGAAACTAGTATGGTTGGACTCGTAATTGAATGGGTTGTTGAATTTTGCAACTTTTGTTGGGTTTCGAAGTGCGGGCCCGGGTTAGGCATTTGGCCGATTTCAGGATTTTGATTCAAGATTTGATCTTTTTCAATCGGGATCGGTTCCTTTAACATTGTTTGATGTACTTGAGTTATTTTTGGTTAGTTTCGAGCCGTTCGGAGGTCGGAACGCGC
>AWOL01S0011418.1:0-13209 GCA_000715115.1 Nicotiana otophora | reverse complement strand
GTGTGTGTGTGTGTGTGTGTGTGTGTGTGTGTGTGTGTATATATATATATATATATATATATAGTTGTGATGACCCAACATATCATCTTTAAATTTAATAAGTAATTTTGTATTATAAGACCTCGAAAAGCACCATTTATCATTCCTCGACTTGCATGCGCAGTACGTACAATAGAGCTTTAAAAATTCAACTGAGTTGACTTTAGTCAACCTTTTGAGCAAACGGACCCGGATCAGTATTTTAACAATTTTGGTAGGTCCGTATCATGATTTGAGACTTGGGCATATGTACGGAATCGAATTCCGAGGTTCCTAGCTCGAGATATGGAATTTTGATGAAAAATAAAAAGCTTGAAAGCTTAATGATTTTTAAGCAATTACTGATGTTGGATTTATTGACCTCGGGCCCGTATTTTGGTTCCTGAGCCCGGTGTAGGTAAACTATAATATTTATGACTTGTCTGCTGAATTTGGTGAGAATCAGAGCTAATTTGACGTGATTCGTATGTCCGGTTGTAAAAATATAAGTTTTAAAGTTTTCTTGGAAATTTCCTTTGATTTGGTGTCCGATTCATAATTCTTGGTGTTATTTTGGCCATTTGATCACGCGAGCAAGTTTGTATGATATTTTAGGACTTGGATGCATGTTTGGTTTGGAGCCCCGAGGGCTCGGGTTGGTTTAGGATGGTTAACGGATCATTTTTGGACTTCGGAAAATATGCAGAAATCTGCTTCTGGTATATCCTTCTTCGCGTTCGTGAGATGGGACTCGCATTCGCCAAGAAGAAACTAGAGGCAAATGAAAATTACTCTTCGCATTCGCGAAGAGGGGGCCGCGTTCACGAAGGCTTGAGGTGCGAAGCTTCGCGTTCGCGATCGAAGCCTCGTGTTCGCGAAGGGAAAGAGGTTGGCCAGGAAAATTTGCATTCGCGTTCGCGAAGGGCATCTCGCGTTCACGAAGGCCAAGCCAGGCAAGCATCGCATTTGTGAGGTAGCCCTTGCATTCGCGAAGAGTTAAATTGGACAGCAAAAATTTGTGCTTCGCGAACGCGAGGCACTGACCGCGTTCGCGAAGGATAAAAGTCCCAGAAATAGAACTTAAGTTCTCAAAAATGGGATTCATCCCATTTTCAACCCTTTTCCATTTTTCAGCTTGGGTAAGGCGATTCTTGGGCGATTTTCACAGGAAAACATTGGGGTAAGTATTCCTTATCCTATATTAATTATATTTCATGATTCTATACTCATTTATATCATGAATCCGTGAAAGTTTGGAAGAAAAATCTGATTTTTATAAAATCTTTCAAAAATAAAAATTTAAGATTTGAAGGTCCATTTAACATTGGAATTGGATAATTTTTGTATGGTTGGACTCGTCTCGGAATGAGTGTTCGGATTTCGTAAATTTTTCCAGGATTTGAGATGTGGGTCCCACTGTCGAATATTTTAATGAATTTCGAATTTTTATCCGGAAAATTTGTAAATTCATATGGAATTAATTCCTATGGTTCGTATTGAGTATATCGAATTGTTTGTGAATAGATTTGAAACTGTTGGAGACAATCCGGACGGACAGTCCGAGCGCACTATTGATGAGTGGTGACTTTACCATTTATTTTAGTCTCTTTTCTTTAGTTTCTATATTCGTTAATTATGATATGAGGTTGTATATGGTGTGTATTGCTAGATTTCCAAGTAAATGATTCTATGAAAAGAGTTGAATTCAATTGAAGTGGAAGTGAGCAAAAAAGTGTAAAACAAGTGCAAATTCCTTCAGTTATTCCGCATCTGTCGAACACTATGCGCTTATGCGACCTCGCATTTGCGTGGAGAAGGCTGCATCTCCGGAATTCAAGCAACCTTCATTGGGATCACATCTGCAAGTGAGGAAATGCATTTGTAGTCGTGCTTCTATGCTTGATGTTCGCATCTGCGATCTCGCTTCTGTACGTGTAAGTCCGCTTCTGCGGAGTAAATGTTTTCCATCAAAGGTCTCTTCTGCGAGAGGCGATACACATCTACGGAACTGCACTTATGAGGATCCCTCCACATGTGCGGTCGACGGGCTTCAGCTACTGACATATTTGGAATTTCACATTTTCTCCATTCCCAACCCACAAATACACGACCTAACTTATTAGAAACACATCTTTGGTTTAATTTTTAGTCTCATGACTAGAGAAGACAAGTTTGAAAGCTAGGTTTCTTGCACACAGACTTGGGTATTGAAGATTTGGAGTTTTTGGTTGAGAATTTATTTATAACACCCTGGAAAATTTCAAAGTACTTAAGTGTAAAGCCTGGTAAAATTTGCAAAGAAAATAATCTTTTTGGGTTAAACAATGCACGAGAATGAAAAGGAAAATTTTTGGCAGAAAAATGTAATTCTGCGGTCCATTAAGAGACCACAGAATCACTCTGCGGGCCGCATGATGGCCGCAGAAATGAGCAGGAGAAGGGCCAGTCCGGGGAAATTATGCGGTCGATTATGCGACCGCATAACTGTTTTACGGTGCATTATGCGATCGCATAACAGTTATGCAGACCGCATAGTGACCTCATACACAGACAGACTTTTGGCCAACTTTGGACACCAATATGCGACCAATATGCGGTCCGCATAACCATTATGCGGTCGCATATGCAACCGCAGAACCTATTCCGGAGCTTTATTTTTGGGTTTTTAAAACCCGACCCTATATCGTTAAATACACATTTTGGGCCATTTATGAGAGATAATCTGACATTTTAGAGTGAGAGAGGGTGCCCTACAATGCGAAGGTGTTCTCCAATAATTGTTCTTCAATTCTTGCCCAAGTTTTGGAAGATTGAGAAGGGAAACTCACTAGGTCTTCATCCTAGAGGTAAGATTCTACACCCTAACCCTCAATTTCGAATTTTGTGTAGAAATGGATAATAAGCAAGATAATTTCTGGGCAAGAGGGTTGGTTATTGTACATGCATGTGTTATCAAGGGGTGTAGAAAGATTGTTGAGCTAAAAATGGTAAAGGTTGGGTTGTGGGATGATGGAATCCTCCATAAAAGGATATTGAAACCTTAATGCACATCTAGTGTTTGATAAAATGCTCAAATGAGCTAGAACCATGATCATCTTCCTAATTTTGGTTTAATTTGTTATATTTCTAAAATAGATTGAAGTTGCTAAGAATTTCGGAACATTTAGAGTGTAAGGAAGCTCAAGTGAGGTATGTTGGCTAAACTCTTCTTTAAGAGTTAGAATTCTCATTATCCTTGTGAGTTCCGAGATGTTGATTGTAAATCAAGTATTCCGATCAGCTTTGTGATGAAGATATATGTTCAATTCGTATTTCAAATGATCTTATCATATTGCATTATAAATTGAGGATGTGTCCCAAACTATGGATTACGTATCCACATGTTATAATTTCTAGTCGTGATTTATGTGAAAGGTATTATGCCAAGTTGTGTAGAGATTGTGATTGCGATACACCTCCACCCGCATACATTGGGGTGAGGCGGCATGGCCTCTTTGTGTGGGGATTATGGTAGAGAGATCGTGATTGTGATACACCTCCACCCGCATAGATATTGGGGTGAGGCAGTATGAACGCGTTGTGTAGAAATTATGATATTGTGGGACTGCACCTCCATCCGCTTACATTGGGGTGAGGCGGTACGACCGCTTTGTGTATAGTTTTGGTATTATTGTGGCACCACCACCCGCATACATTGGGGTGAGGCGGCATAGCCGCTTTGTGTAATTTCTTAGTACTGTGGTTATATATCCACCCGCATACATTGGGGTGAGGCGGCAGGGCCGCTTGATTAGAGTTGTGGTATTCTACGTACACCTCCACCTGCATTCATCGGGTGAGGCGGCGGGGTCGCTTTATGTGAAGATGGTTACATAGGATCTCATCTTAAATCCTATAAATGTTGTTGATAGCTTTTAATAAGCTTGCTATGGTTGAGAGAATTATCTATATTATTCTATTGCCACACTGGTTCATCATAATTATCTTGTATTTCTAAATTCTTAAATTGGTGTTTAGTTTTCATACTAGTACTTTTCAACGGTACTAACGTCCCTTTTTTCTAGGGGCACTGATTCTTTAAATGGATGCAGGTGATTCACAGCAGGAGACATTGATCGGTGATAGCAGTACACCTTCTTCCCAGCTGACATGGTTAGCCCCACTTCATCCCGGGGTCATGTATCTTTTGATCTTTATCTATTATGGTTGAGGTATAGCTGGGGCCTTGTTGCCAGCATTATCATTGTGCTCTTGTTTATCCATAGAGGCTCCGTAGAGATAGTGTGGGTTGTGTATTGGTGTTAGGGAAAGACAAACTATGTTATGTTGTGGTTGTATTACTTGTCCATTTGATACTTTAAAAATGATGAAACTATTGGTAAGAAATTGGTATTGTAGACATGACCATTGTCTAATTAATGATAATATGTATTATCTCTTTATTCATGAATGAGTTTGGGTAGAATGAAATCGAACAGGCTTGATCGGTCGGGTTCACTCGGTTGAGCTCCGGTCGCGATCCTCGGTTTTTTGGGGCATGACAAACTTGGTATCAAAGCCTAAGGTTTTAAAGTGTCCTAGGATGTCTCGGAGCCGTGTCTAGTAGAGTCCTTATTATCGGTGTGTTGTCGACCACATCTATAATTAGGATGCTACATGTGCATTTAGGAATAATACCCTTCTTTCATGTTCTTGATCGTGCGATAAAGCTGGTTGAAAGATTGTTCCTCCTTTAACTCTTGTGTTGCACTAATTTTCAGTACATGGCACCTAAGAAGAAGGAAAGAACTAGCCAAAGAGCCAATGTCACCCCAGGAGTGACAGTTGACCATATAATTGATGATGCGGGTGAGCACCCGAGGAGTGAGAATATTCCTCCAGTTACTACACTGCCTGACTCTACTACAACTGATCAGACCACACCTGTCCCTATACCTACTGAAGGTGCAATAGTTCCTCCAACTGATATACCAGTTCCACCTCCAGCTCCAGCTTTCGATTCTGGTGTGTCTGATATTGATATTAGGGGATCCATACAAATGTTAACACAGTTAGTAGCTTCTCAGGCCCAGAGATTGAGTGTTGGGCCTAATTCTTCTAGTCATCCAGGGGAATCTGGTAGTTCCAGGGTGAACAATTTTCTTCAGTTAGATCCTCTAGTGTTTACGGGTGCTGATCCCGAGGAGGACCCCCAGGACTTCATTGATGAGATGCACAAAACTCTCCAGATTATGCATGCTACAGAGACGGAGGGAGTAGAATTGGCCTCCTACCGCCTGAAAGGGGTGTCCTACTCTTGGTTTGAGTTGTGGGAGGAATCCCATGAGGAGGGAAGCCCTTCGGCAAGGTGGGGTGAGTTCATAGATGCCTTTATGGATCATTTCTTGCCTGCCGAAACTAAGGCAGATTGTGCCGCTGAGTTTGAAAGCCTGAAGCAGGGTAGTATGAATGTGTGGGAGTGCCATATGGAGTTTGCATGCCTGTCCAAATATGCTATTCAAATGTTGCCCACGATGGAGGCTAGAGTGCACCGGTTTGTACAGGGCCTTTACCCCTTGGTTATCAATAAGGCCTCTACAACTGCCTTGAATTCTGATATGAACTATGGTAAGATGGTGGCATTTACTCAAGCCATAGAGACCCGCAAATTGAAGAATAGAATGGAGCGTCAGAGTAGCAGCAAGGCCCGTTCCGCGGGCAACTTTAGTGGTTCTTCCGGTGGTGGTGGTGGTAGGTCGGCATTTAGGGGAGCGTCATCATGACCTTCCCAATCATTTGCCCACTCTTCGATGGGTGCACAGTCATCTAGACCCAGTCAGGGCAATAGGGGACCCTACCAGCAGGGTCGGCCCGGCAGAAGGTTGCAACAGTAGAGGCTTCCATGCCCTAAGTGTGGGAGGATGCACTTTGGGTCCTGCTTCATGGACCTACCAATATGCTATGGGTGTGGTGTGAGGGGTCAAATTCAGAGAGATTATCGCTCATCCCGCTGAAATATGGGCAGAGGTGTGGCACAACCAGCTAATTCTGCAGCTGCTACATCTACAGCACCTCCAGCTCGAGGTACCCCAGCGCCCGCGAGGCGTGGTGCAGCTAGGGGTGGTGCACAGAATTCAGGAGGACCCATCAGATTTTATGCTATGCCGAGACGTCGGGAATTAGAGGCTTCTCCAGATGTTGTCACAGGTATATTGACTATCCAATCTCATGATGTATATGCTCTTACTGATCCCGGTTCCACTTTGTCATATGTCACTCCTTATGTTGCTATGGAATTTGGGATAGAACCAAAACAGCTTCATGAGCCGTTCTCTGTATCTACTCCGGTTGGTGAGTCTATTTTGGCCGCGCGAGTTTATTGGGATTGTGTTGTCACGTTGCGTGGTCGGGGCACCGTGGCCGATCTTATTGAATTGAGAATGGTCGATTTTGATGTGATAATGGGGATGGATTGGCTTTACTCTTGTTTTGCCAAGCTTGATTGCCGAACCAGAACTGTTAGGTTCGAATTTCCAAATGAGCCAGTTATTGAGTGGAAGGGTGATGATGTAGTGCCGAAGGGTAAGTCTATTTCTTACCTTAAGGCCACGAAAATGATCAACAAAGGATGTATTATACCATTTGGTCCGGGTTACGGACACCGATGCTGAGGCACCTACACTTGAGTCCGTGCCTGTAGTGAATGAAATTCCGGGAGTATTTTCGGATGAACTCCTTGGGATCCCACCAGACAAGGAGATTGATTTTGGGATTGATGTGATGCCAGACACGCATCCTATATCTATTCCACCCTACAGAATAGCACCGGCAGAATTGAAAGAGCTAAAAAAGCGATTGGGAGATTTGTTAGAAAAGGGTTTTATCCGGCCAAGTGTGTCGCCTTGGGGCGCACTGGTCCTTTTTGTAAGAAAGAAAGATGGGTCACTGAGAATGTGTATTGAATATCGGCAGCTTAATAAGGTTAATCAAGAATAAGTACCCACTACCAAGGATAGATGACTTGTTTGATCAATTGCAAGGTGCCAGGTACTTCTCCAAAATTGATTTAAGATCTGGGTATCACCGATTGAAGATCAGGGAGCAGTATATTCCGAAAATAGCTTTTAGGACTCGGTATGGGCATTTTGAATTTCTGCTGATGTCGTTTGGGCTAACAAATGCCCCAACAGCCTTCATGGATCTTATGAATTGAGATTTTAAGCCATTCCTCGACTCCTTTGTGATAGTGTTCATTGGCGATATTCTTGTATATTCACGAAGTCAGGAGGACCATTCCGATCATCTCAGGGTAGTATTGCAAACCCTGCATCAACACCAGTTATATGCAAAGTTTTCAAAGTGTGAATTTTGGCTTGAATCGGTCATATTCTTGGGTCATGTAGTTTCTAGTGAGGGAATTAAGGTTGATCCTCAGAAAATTGCAGCTGTGAAGAATTGGCCGAGGCCTACAACTCCAACATAGATTCGTAGTTTCTTAGGCTTAACTGCGTATTACAGAAAGTTTGTGGAGGGGTTTTCTACTCCTGCCTCTCCATTGACTAAATTGACGCAGAAGGCAATTAAATTCTAATGGTCAGATACTTGTGAAAAGCGTTTCCAGGAATTGAAAGCAAGATTGACTACAACACCGATGTTGACTCTACCAGAGGGTATAGATGGATTTGTGGTGTATTATGATGCTTCAAGAATTGTGCTTGGGTGTGTATTAATGCAACATGGGAAGGTGATAGCTTATGCTTCTAGGCAACTAAAGAACCATGAAAAGAACTATCCAACACATGATTTAGAACTTGCGGCAGTGGTATTTGCATTGGAAATTTGGCGTCATTATTTATATGGGGTCCATGTGGATATATTCATGGACCATAAGAGTTTTCAATATATTTTCAAACAGAAAGAATTGAATCTGAGGCAGAGAAGATGGCTTGAATTACTCAAGGATTATGACATTGATATTTTATACCATCCGGGGAAGGCTAATGTTGTGGTGGATTCTCTTAGTCGAAAATCTATGGGTAGCTTAACACACTTAGAGGCATACAAAAGGCCATTGGCCAAAGAAGTTCACCGATTGGCTAGTTTGGGAGTTCGTCTTGCAGACTCTAGCGAAGGAGGGGTAATTGTGCAAAATAGGGCTGAATCATCACTTGTAGTGGAAGTCAAAGAAAAACAATAGAACGATCCATTATTGGTGCAATTGAAAGAGGGGATTCATAAACATAAGACCATGGCCTTTTATCTTGGCATGGATGATGGTACACTAAGGTACCAAGGGCGACTATGTATTCCAAATATGGATGGTCTCCGTGAAAGAATTTTTACTGAAGCTCACACTACTAGGTATTTCGTGCACCCAGGTTCTACAAATATGTATCATGATCTTAAGGAAGTCTATTGGTGGAATGATATGAAGAGGAATGTGGCAGACTTTGTGGAAAAATGTCCAAATTGTCAGTAAGTGAAGGTCGAACACCAAAGGCCCTGTGGGTTGGCACAAAAAATAGAAATTCCAATGTGGAAATGGGAAATGATTAATATGGACTTTGTGGTAGGATTGCCGCGCACTCCGCGCAAGTGTGACTCAATTTGGGTGATTGTGGATCGACTCACAAAGGCGGCACACGTTTTGCCAGTTAAGTCCACCAGCACAGCGGAGCAGTATGCTCAGTTGTATATCAAAGAAATAGTCAGGTTGCATGGCACCCCAGTTTCCATCATTTCTGATTGGGGAGAACAATTCACTACTAATTTTTGGAAGAAATGTCAGCAAGGTTTGGGTACTCAGGTGAATCTCAGTACAACCTTTCACCCGCAAACTGATGGGCAGGCAGAGCGGACTACTCAAACGCTTGAGGATATGTTGCGCGCTTGTGTTATGGACTTCAAAGGTAGCTGGGATGATTATTTACCACGCATAGAATTTGCATACAACAATAGCTATCATGCTACCATTCAAATGGCATCGTTCGAGGATTTATATGGTAGGATATGTAGGTCTCCCATTAGGTGGTTCAAATTGGGGAAGCAGAGTTGATAAGACCAGACCTTGTGCATCAGGCTATGGAAAAAGTTAAAATCATTAAGAAGCGGTTGAAGACTGCTAAGAGTCATCAGAAATCCTATTCGGATGTTCGTCGTAAGGATTTGGAGTTCAAAGAAGATGATTGGATATTCTTAAAAGTTTCCCCCATGAAAGGGGTACGATTTGGTAAGAAAGGGAAATTGAGTCCGAGGTATGTCAGACCATACAAAATCATTCAGAGGATCGGTGAGGTAGCATACAAGCTTGAGCTACCACCTGAGATATCACTAGTACACCCGGTGTTTCATGTGTCTATGTTAAGGAAAGTAGTTGGAGACCCGGCATCCATTGTTCCGGTTGAGACTATTGAGGTAAATGAAGAATTGACTTATGAAGAGATTTCAGTTTCTATTATTTACCGGCAAGTCTGAAAGTTGAGAAAAAAAGAAATTGCATCCGTGAAAGTGCTATGGCAAAACCAACAGGTTGAAGAGGCTACTTGGGAGGCCAAAGAAGAAATGAAGAAAAAGTATCCTTATTTATTTGAATAACCACGTAATTGTGAGTTGTGCCTTAAGAAAATGCTAAGGGATATTCCTATGAAATATGTATGACTAGTAATATAATTGCTTGGGAGTCCACAGTTTATGTTGTTTTGTATTATGTTACGTTATTGGATTATGTATATGCTATTAGGATGTGTTTCTGGGGCTCTATGACAGGTGGATAGGCCTAATTACAAAGGAAACTCTGGCAAAAGTTTTGGAAATTTAGGGAGTTAGTCAAATTTGGGGTTGCTGGTGCGTGGTATGAAAGACTGAGTTGCATAAGATACAAATAATAGGATTCGACCCTCATTCGAGGACGAATGATCCTAAGCGGGGGAGAATGTAACACCCTGAAAAATTTCAAAGTACTAAAGTGTAAAGCCTGGTAAAATTTGCAAAGAACAACATGTTTGATAGTGTCGAACGAGGCTTAAATGTCAGATTATCTCTCATAATGTTTTATGGTGCTCGGACTTTTTAGGTTGAACAATGCACAAGAATGAAAAGGAAAAATTTTGGCAGAAAAATGTAATTCTGCGGTCCACTAAGCGACCACAGAATCACTCTGCGGGCCGCATAATGGCCGTAGAAATGAGCAGGAGAAGGGCCAGTCCGGGGAAATTATGCGGTCGATTATGCGACCGCATAACTGTTTTATGGTGCATTATGCGATCGCATAACAGTTATGCAGACCGCATAGTGACCTCATACACAGACAGATTTTTGGCCAACTTTGATCACCAATATGCGACCGATATGCGGTCTGCATAACCATTATGTGGTCGCATATGGGACCGTAGAACCTGTTCCGGAGCTTCATTTTTGGGTTTTTAAAACCCGACCCTTCTTCGTTAAATACATATTTTGGGCCATTTGTGAGAGATAATCTGACATTTTAGAGTGAGAGAGGGTGCCCTACAGTGAGAAGGTGTTCTCCAATAATTGTTCTTCAATTCTTGCTCAAGTTTTGGAAGACTGAGAAGGGAAACTCACTAGGTCTTCATCCTAGAGGTAAGATTATACACCCTAACCCTCAATTTCGAATTTTGCATAGAAATGGATAATAAGCAAGATAATTTCTGGGCAAGAGGGTTGGTTATTGTACATGCATGTGTTATCAAGGGGTGTAGAAAGATTGTTGAGCTAAAAATGGTAAAGGTTGGGTTGTGGGATGATGGAATCCTCCATAAAAGGATATTGAAACCTTAATGCACATCTAGTGTTTGATAAAATGCTCAAATGAGCTAGAACCATGATCATCTTCCTAATTTTGGTTTAATTTGTTATATTTCTAAAATAGATTGAAGTTGCTAAGAATTTCGGAACATTTAGAGTGTAAGGAAGCTCAAGTGAGGTATGTTGGCTAAACTCTTCTTTAAGAGTTGGAATTCTCATTATCCTTGTGAGTTCCGAGATGTCGATTATAAATCGAGTATTCCGATCAGCTTTGTGATGAAGATATATGTTCAATTCGTATTTCAAATGCTCTTATCATATTGCATTATAAATTAAGGATGTGTCCCAAACTATGGATTACGTATCCACATGTTATAATTTCTAGTCGTAATTTATGTGAAAGGTATTATGCCAAGTTGTGTAGAGATTGTGATTGCGATACACCTCCACCCGCATACATTGGGATGAAGCGGCATGACCACTTTGTGTGGGGATTATGGTGAGAGATCTAGATTGTGATACACCTCCACCCGCATATATATTGGGGTGAGGCGGCATGACCGCTTTGTGTAGAAATTATGATATTGTGGGACTGCACATCCACCCGCTTACATTGGGGTGAGGCGGTACGACCACTTTGTGTATAGTTTTGGTATTGTTGTGGCACCACCACGCACATACATTGGGGTGAGGCGGCATAGTCGCTTTGTGTAAGTTCTTAGTACTGTGGTTATATATCCACCTGCATACTTTGGGGTGAGGCGGCAGGGCCGCTTGATTAGACTTGTGGTATTGTACGTACACCTCCACCTACATACATCAGGTGAGGCGGCGGGGCCGCTTTGTGTGAAGATGGTTACATAGGATCTCATCTTAAATCCTATAAATGTTGTTGATAGCTTTTAATAGGCTTGCTATGGTTGAGACGGTTATCTATATTATTCTATTGCCGCACTGGTTCATCATAATTATCTTGTATTTCTAAATTCTTAAATTGGTGTTTAGTTTTCATACTAGTACTATTCGACGGTACTAACGTCCCTTTTTGCCGGGGGCGCTGCATCTTTAAATAGATGCAGGTGGTTCCACAACAGGATATATTGATCGGTGATAGCAGTACACCTTCTTCCCAGCTGACTTGGTGAGCCCCACTTCATCCCAGGGTTATGTATCTTTTGATCTTTATGTATTATAGTTGAGGTATAGCCGTGGCCTTGTTGCCAGCATTATCATTGTGCTCTTCTTTATCCATAGAGGCTCCGTAGACATAGTGTGGGTTGTGTATTGGTGTTGGGGAAAGACAAACTATGTTATGTTGTGGTTGTATTACTTGTCCATTTGAGACTTTAAAAATGATGAAACTATTGGTAATTGCATACATGGCCACTTTATTGTTTAATTAAGAAAAACATATATTCTCTTTCTTCATGAATGAGTTAGGGTATAAGGAATCTAATAGGCTTGCTCGGTCGGGTTCAATCGGTTGAGCGCCGGTTGCGCTCCTTGGTTTTTGGGGCTTGACATTATTACCCATTTATGTTCTTTTCTTCATTTCCTTGCTTTGTATTAAATATCTAAGTGTGTAGTATTTTTTCCAACGCTCGAATCTTGTTTATGGAAATATTCTTTTTTAAAGTGTAGATTAAATACCTTATTGTGCTTATGTATTGAACGATTTTTATTTATCATGAAGTGAGTTATTGTTTCTTTAATTATTATTGTTACTTAATGTTTCCAAAGGGATTAGCTAACCCTATGACTCGCCCCCACTAACTTCGAATTAATTTTGGGAAATATAATTTGAGGTTGGGAAAGATTAATTAACAAGAACTTGAGGATTTAACCCTCAGTTTATAGATTCTACCTAGGGATAGGATTGAACTAGTTGTAGCCATATGCAGGTGAGCTTAATCTCTTAGTTGTTTTAGGGATAAATCAGTTAGAAAGTCTTGTCTGTCTTTGGAAGAAGCTAATACAGAATTATTACCCGAGGCTAATTAACAGAAACTCGCACATATTTGTAAAATCGTGAAATACATTGGATCGTTACTTGAGTGTAATTCCCATTGCATCCATGCTTGTAGCCATTTATGATTTTACTTGCTTTCTAGGTTAAATTACATTTTTGCATTTAGACATAAATATTTCCAAAACCATTCTAAATGTTTGGCTTAGCATAATAAGTGTTCTCTTACACGCCTAATCTCCTACATATTATTCTCTGTGGGATTCGACCCCGACTCATAGTTAGGTAAATTATATTGCATGCGACCGTGTCAATTTACTTTTTAGTAGTGGATTTGGACGTCAACAACTATTCATATATTGGAGGATATGCTTCGTGCCTATGTTAGGGAGTTTGGGGGTTCTTGGGATCAGTTTTTGCCGCTTGCGGAGTTTGCCTAAAATAACAACTATCAATCGAGTATTCAGATGGCTCTATAT
>AWOL01S0011417.1:247130-257216 GCA_000715115.1 Nicotiana otophora | reverse complement strand
ACCGGAGCAGTCAATATACCATGAATCAACAAGAATAGTGAATACAGTAAGGAAAAATACACGACATCACCATTTGTGCTTTTACTCTCAATCTCACCATAAAAGTAATAGAAACGGTACGACATCACCCTTCGTGCATTAATTCTCATATCATGGCACGACATCACCCTTCGTGCATTAGCACTCACAATATGGCACAACATCACCCTTCTTCCATTAACACTCACAATATGGCACGGCATCACCCTTCGTGCATTAACACTCACAATATGGAACGACATCACCCTTCGTGCATTAACCCTCACAATAGGCTCGATATCACGCTTCGTGCAATAACATATTTACCAATCTCCCTGCTCCGAAGCATGATAAAGAGAAGAAAAGAAGAAAAGCTCTGAGCTCCTCGAGCCCCGAAAAGAAGACTGGGGTGCAAATCTAAAGAAAATACCAGCATTTGAGAACTCCCATCGGACTCAGTCCACTGGTTGAGGGATAAGTAAGAAGAAGAAGAAGAAGAAGAAGAAGAAGAAGAAGAAGAAGAAGAATCCGAATTGGTGGCCCGCATGAGAAGTGGTTCCGAATTGACTCAAACCAGGGAGGCCGATGAAGAAGCAATGGCCGAGGCCCCTGAACTAGGGAGGGTTGAGGCTGTTTTACCCCGAGCTAGGGAGGCCGACAAAGAAACCATGGCCGGTACTTTTCGGTCAGAAGATAATGTTCCGAAGGATGCACTCAGGGTGATAGATCTCTTCGGGTCTCCTTCATTTACTGATTCTATGATAAACGAGGCTCAGACGTTGAAAGGTCCTCTCAGCGAGGTGCCCCAAAGAGTAGAATATTCTTTTCAAAACTTCTTCGATGTCTTGGATTCTACCACTTAGGAGGATATCACCGGGTTGGGTGACTTATCGGTACCAAAGAGGATACCATCTCCGGGAGCTAGCGGGTCTTCTTCAAGCCCAAAATTAGTGAATCGGTTCCCAGCCCCTAGTGTTGATCCTACCCGGAAGCGAGCAATCTTTATGTCCATTCTGGAGGATGCCCGGGTTCTCTCTACCCCCATGGGGATTTCTAGTTACCTTCGATGCTTGGTGACCAAAGAGGATCAGGCCAAAATGAATGAGGTGGAAGCGCCCTGCCTGTTCAATGAAGCCCAACATGCGTTGAATTGGGTAACTTCGAATGTCCCTTTATTATGTACTTAGATTTAGTCATAAATAATCGTAATATTTTCCTTTGTGCTTGTAGGCCTCGGTACTTCATCACGAGGCTTTTCTTCAATACCGTGAAGAGTTTAAACATCACGAGGTCGAGACTCGGGAGCTTACTGAGCAGAAGGATGCTTACAAGATTCTTAGTGAGAAATCCCAGGCTGAGATAGAAGCCGCTCAGAAGTAGAATGCCGACCTGGTCGAGCAGGTAAGAAGAGTTTTTGAAGTTAGTCATGATGAGTCAGACACATTGGCTAACGATCCGAACCCGTAGGTCCAAAAGTAGCTTGACCAGATAGAGCAACTCGGGGGGGAGGTGGATACGGTCAAAGCCGAGGCCGAAGAATAGAAGAAGAGCATGGATCTCCTGGACTCAGAGAAGGAGACTTGTCACGACCTGAAATTTCCCACCGACGGGACCATGATGGTGCCTAACATTTCACTTGCTAGGCAAGCCAACGTTAGAAAATCATTAAACAAATTCCTTATTCCCATTCAGTAATTTACAATAATTAACTAAGATGAAATATAATAAGTGCGTAATATCAAAAAGCTGTATTAATTACTACCACCCGAATCTGGAGTCACAATTCACGAGCATTCTAGAATTTACTACAAGTAATAGTCTAAAAGAAATATAACTGTGTGAATGAAAGAAACAGTAGAACAGAAAAGATAGACGGGGACTTCAAGGTCTGTGAACGCCGACAGATCTACCTTGAGTCTCCAGACAATAGAACAATAGCAAAATCTCGATCAACCCGAGCCAGTATCAAAATCTGTATAGTAAGTGTAGAGTGTAGTATCAGTACAACTGACCCCATGTACGGGTAAGTGTCGAGCCTAACCTCGACGAAGTAGTGACGAGGCTAAGGCAAGACACCTACAAATCAACCTGTACAATTTAACAGTGTATATACAAATCACAGAAATGAAGATCTAAACAGGAAGTGTCGGGAGGGGAACACTACTGAGGGGAATGCAAGATAAAGAGCTACAATAGAATGATCACCGGAGCAGTCAATATACCATGAATCGACAGGAATAGTGAATACAGTAAGGAAAAATGCACGTCATCACCCTTCGTTCTTTTACTCTCAATCTCACCATAAAATTAATAGAAACGGCACGGCATCACCCTTCGTGCATTAATTCTCATATCATGGCACGACATCACCTTTCGTGCATTAACACTCACAATATGGCATGGCATCACCCTTTGTTCATTAACACTCACAATATGGCACAACATCACCCTTCATGCATTAACCCTCACAATAGGCACGACATCACCCTTCGTGTATTACCACTCACAATATGGCACGACATCACCCTTCGTGCATTAACACTCTCCCTTACCATAATGCAATGCATAAATAATAATAGGGAGATAAAATAACAAGTACAAACCTTACTTCAACATTTGGTTCCATAATATCAATCTCAACTTTGAAATAAAAATTCAATTATCTCCAAAAAATCCGTAAACGTGATAAGAACGATAAATTGAACAACACTAGTATAACACGTAGCAATTAAGCATAGGAATGAGAAAATATAAGAAAAACAGAGAAACATGGAAAACAGGTAAATTGGCGGTGCATAAGTACTCGTCACTTCCCATATACGTCGCTCACATGAATTTCATTTAGCAAGTAATCTAAGATTCCTAATTCCTTCAAGTCAGGGTTAGACACAACACTTACCTCGCTTTGAAGGCCACTTAATTCTCAATCACAACTTTTCCTTTGGAATTCACCTCCAAACCACTTGTATCTATTCAAAAATGACTCAATAATATCAAAAATGCTAAAGGAATCAATTATATTGCATAAATTAAATTTCCCAAATTTTTCTCCAAAAAGTCAAAAATATCGACCCAGGGGCCCGCTTGGTCAAAACCCGAGGTTCTGACCAAAATCCATTTACACATTCACCCCCGAGCACGAATATATAATTGGTTTTGGAATCCGACCTCAAATTGAGGTCTAAATCCCCAAATTTCCAAAATTCCTAGTTTCTACCCTAACCCCTAATTCTACCATGAAAACTCTAGATTTTAGGTTGATAATTCAAGAAATGTAATGGATTATTGAAAGAAAATGGTTTAGAATCACTTACCAACACTTTGGGGAAAAAAATGACTCTTGCAAATCGCCTCTACCCGTTTGGTTCTTGAAATATGTTGAAGAAATGACTTAAGCTCGTGTTTGATTCTGTTTTATGCACTGGGCGACAGTGTGAATCGCGTTCGCGAGGCCACTGTCGCGTTCACGAAGGGTACTGGCTGCAAGGCCTTCTCGTTCGCGTGACCCAGCTCGCGTTCGCGATAGTTACTCCCCCCCGGCCTTCGCGTTTGCGAGGCATTGCTCGCGTTCGCGATGAAGGAACGATCAACCCTCACCCAGGTCCCCAAGTGCTTCGCGTTCACGATGAGCCGGTCGCATTCACAAAGGATAAATTCCCCATCATTTCGCGTTCGCGACCAGGACTTCATGTTTGCGAAGAAGAATTCTCAGCCTCGCCAGTTTACTCTTCGCGTTTGCGAGAGCACCTTCGCGAACGCGAAGAAGGATATGCCAGACACCAGAATCTGCAGAAAACCAGATTTGTTCCCAAGTCCAAAACTTCCCGAAACTCACCCGAGCCCTCGGGGCTCCAAACCAAACATGCATACAAGTCTAAAAACTTCATACGGACCTGCTCGCGCGATCAAATCGCCAAAATAACACCTAGAAGTCTAAATTTAGCACCAAATCAAATGAAATCCTCAAGAACATTTTAAAGTTACAATTTTCTCAACCAAAGGTCATAATCACGTCAAATCAACTTCGTTTCTCACCAAATTTCACAGACAAGTCTTAAATATCATAATGAACCTGTACCGGGCTCCGGAACCAAAATACAGACTCGATACTTACAATGCCAAACATCAATCAATTCTTAAAAACAAATAATTTTCCAGCCTTTTAGTTTTCTTCAAAAATTCATAACTTGAGCTAGGGACCTCCGAATTTGATTCCGGGCATACGCCCAGATCCCATAATTCGATACGGACCCACCGAGATCGTCAAAACATGGATTCTGGCCCGTTTACCAAAAATATTGACCGAAGTCAACTAAAATCAACTTTTAAGGCATAAATTCTTATTTTCATCAAGTTTCAACATAAAAACTTTCCGAAAACCTGCTCGGAATGCGCACGCAAATCGAGAAGGGTAAAAATAAGATTTTTAAGGCTTAAGAGCGTAGATGCGAGTTCTAAAATATAAAATGTCCCTTTTGGGTCGTCACATTCTCCACCTCTAAAACAACCGTTTGTCCTCGAACGGACATGGAAAAGTACATGAGCTGGTGAAAAGGTGGGGATATCTACTCCGCATATCAGACTCAGACTACCAAGTAGCTACCTCAATAGGTTGACCTCCCCACTGCATTCGAACTGAAGGGTAACTCTTTGATCTCAATTGGCGAACTTGCCTGGCTAGAATTGCCACCGGCTCCTCCTCGTAAGTCAAATCCTCGTCCAATTGGACCGAGCTGAAATCTAACACATGGGACGTATCACCTTGATACGTTCGAAGCATGGACACATGAAATACCGGATGAACAACTGCTAAACTAGGTGGCAACGCAAGCCTGTAAGCCACCTCTACCACTCTCTCCAGAATCTCAAAAGGTTCGATATACCTAGGGCTCAACTTTCCCTTCTTTAGGAACCTCATTACACCTTTCATGGGTGATACCCGAAGTAACACTCTCTCTCCAACCATAAATGCAACATCACGAACTCTACGGTCGGCATAACGCTTCTACTTGGATTGAGCTGTGCGGAGTCGATCATGAATAATCTTGACCTTACCCAAGGCATCCTGTACTAAGTCTATGCCCAACAACCGAGCCTCTCCCGGCTCGAACCACCCAACTAGCGACTGACTCCGCTTACCATATAATGCCTCATAGGGAGCCTTTTGAATGCTTGACTGTTAACTGTTGTTGTAAGCGAACCCTGTAAGGGGGAAGAACTGATCCCAAGAACCTCCAAAGTCTATGACACAAGCGCGAAGCATATCCTCCAAGATCTGAATAGTGCGCGCAGACTGCTCGTCCGTCTGAGGATGGAATGCTGTGCTCAACTCAACCCGCGTACCCAACTTAAGCTGTACTACCCTCCAGAAGTGCGAGCTGAACTGCGTACCTTGGTCAGATATAATAGACATGGGCACTCCGTGAAGACGGAGATCTCCCGGATGTAAATCTCTGCCAACCGCTCTGAGGAATAGGTAACTGCCATAGGAATGAAGTGCGTTGAGTTGGTCAGCCTATCCACAATGACCCAAACTGCATCGAACTTCCTTTGAGTCTGTGGGAGTCCAACAACAAAATCCATAGTGATACTTTCCCACTTTCATTCGGGAATTTCTAACCTCTGTAGTAAACCACCAGGTCTCTGATGCTCACACTTTACCTGCTGGCAATTTAGGCACCGAGCTACATATGCAACTTTGTCTTTCTTCATACTCCTCCACCAATAATGCTGCCTCAAGTACTGATACATCTTGGCGGCGCTCGGATGAATAGAATACCGGGAACTGTGGGACTCCTCAAGGATCAACTCACCAAGTCCATCCACATTAGGTACACAAATACGGCCCTACATCCTCAAAACTCCGTCATCTCCAACAGTAACCTGCTTGGCACCACCGTGCCGCACTATGTCTCTAAGGACAAGTAAATGAGGATCGTCATGCACACAAGTCTAAAAATATCATACGGACCTGCTCGCGTGATTAAATTGCCAAAATAACACCTAGAACTCTAAATTTAGCAGCAAATCAAATAAAATTCTCAAAAACACTTTAAAGTTACTATTTTCTCAACCGAAGGTCCGAATCACGTCAAATCAAATCCGTTTGTCACCAAATTTCACAGACAAGTCTTAAATATAATAATGAACCTGTACCAAACTCCGAAACCAAAATACGAACCCGATACTAACAATGCCAAACATCAATCAATTCTTAAAAATAAATAATTTTCCAGACTTTTAATTTTCATCAAATATTCATAACTTGAGCTAGGGACCTCCGAATTCGATTCCGGGCAGACACCCAGATCCCATAATTTGATATGGACCCACTGGGATCGTCAAAACACTGATCCGGGCCCGTTTACCAAAACTGTTAACTGAAGTCAACTAAAATTAAATTTTAAGGCATAAATTCTTATTTTTAACATAAAAGCTTTACGGAAACCTGTCCGTACTGCGCACATAATTCGAGGAGGGTAAAATAAGATTTTTAAAGCTTAAGAGAGTATATTCTAGTTCTACAACATAAGATGCCCCTTTTGGGTCATCACAAGACTGCCCGGGCTCAATTGGCTTCGACTGAAGTTCAGCTTCGGGTTGCAAAGGAGAAAAACTTGGTGCATGCCAAAAATATCCAGGGGCTTCAGTCTCAGCTGAACTCGACTATCTCTGGTCAGACGAATCTGGCCAAGGAGCTTAAGGTTATAGGTTGCCGTGGTCAGGGCCGAGGCCGATGATAAGGTGGCCCAGTACAAGGCCGATGCTGAGGCGATTCAGGACCAAGCGAGACATGGTAAAGCATGCGAAGTGGCAATCCTGGAGGGAGGACCTCGAGGGAGTCCATGCTTAGAATTTTGACTTATTGGCTGAAATTGAGACAACCAAGATATACGAAGACAAAGCCAGGAAGTTGGCTTATCCCGAGGAATATTTCGAGGGGTCTAAAGAGTCGGGTGAGTCTGATGGTGGCAAAGACCCCGTAGGTGATGACATGGCCCCCGGTGAAGATTAGGCCATTTAGGATCGTTTTAGGCATTTTTGCCTTTTGTTTTTTGTACTATCTTTTTGTTGAGGTCATTCGGACTTTGTAAAAATATATATCGAGGCTATTCAAATCTTGTAAAAAGAAATTTTGATATATATCTAAGGCTTTTCCCTTTCACAACTTTGAATTTTTCCTTTGATTTTTATTTGTATTCGTAAAGGTCGAAATGCCTTAGCATGAAATAATTTGGTTGTGTTCTATGTTCGAACAAACCTTGCCTTTAACATTATTTTTTGTTTAGGAATCAGAGGGATTCGGTGTTACCGAAAACTTTTTAATGTAATAGTTTAGGTTTATGGTTTGCCGAGGGTAGCCTTTAGAACCGGTTATAAAAAAGAATTTTTTGAAGGCCTTATTTTGTTACGAGTCTCGGACGTCTCCGGGCCGTGTTAATGTGACTGTAGCCTTTTTAGTTCGGGTGTCGCCTAGTGAGATTGCTATCCCGAGTTATCTGGGCATGCCTAAGATAACAGTCCCCGAGTGGGGGTGGCCGTGGACTTTGAAATTTGGGCATTGCCTAATAGGTCTTATGCCCCCGAGATCTGATAGCTCGGACCGCCCGAGATTATTTTCGATCGGCAGTCCCTGAGTGAGAGTGAATGTTTGAACTTGGATTAAGGTAGCCCTTGGGCTCGATAACTTTAAGAAATTTCTTGAAAAATGCAAGAAACATTTTAAAGGACAAGATGTTTATGTGCAAGGAAGAGTCTTCTTTTTTATTCTTGGGCACAATAGTTCTACATGTATACATGTTTGGTGCCATGGCTCGAGCGGTCTGTGTGGGCACAGTTCATTTGACCGTTTGGCCCTTACAATAAATCCTATTGATCGAGACCTTTCAATCACGAAGTTTCTTTCCTTGTTAAAGTCGATATCCGAGGGTGTTGCCCCCAGTGTTTGGGGCTGACCGAAGAGACGCCTCGAATGTTGTTGTGATCATTGCCATCAGTTTGTGGTCGGCCTTCAATTCTAAATTAGTACGATTTACTTGTTGCCTCGTTAAAAACCTTGTCGAAAAACCCATTTAGGACAAAGCCGGTTCAAGGGAAAAAGAGTGCAACGCGTGCTTTTAAACCTTGGATCTCGTATCATTCCTTGTAGGTTACCTGCTAGTGTTAGTTTGAAATGTAAAAATGAAAGAAAGAATCGGGGCCGTACCTTAGCAGTAATATCACTTTAAGTGATTTATATTCAGTTGTTCGGTAATTGATCACCGTTCATTGTTCCGAGCTTGTAGGACCCTTTTCCGGTGATCTCGATAATTTGGTACGGTCCTACCCAGTTCGGCCCTAATTTCCCTTCGTTCGGATTTCAGGTTCGGGTGCTCACTGTAACTTTTCTTAGTACCAAGTCCCCTGTATTGAAGTGTCGAAGGTTGGCCCTTTGATTGTAATATATTTCGATCTGCTATTTTTGGGTGGCCAGCCGGATGAGGGCGGTTTCACGCCTTTCATCTAATAGTTCCAGGCTCATACTCATAGCCTCGTCATTCGATTCCTCTATTGCATATCGGAATCTGATACTTGGTTCCCCGACCATGATTGGTATTAAAGATTCGGTGCCATAAACCAAAGAAAATGGGGTGGCCCATGTACTGGACTTCGAGGTTATACAGTATGCCCATAGGATCTCAGGTAGCATTTCCTTCCATCTTCCTTTGGCGTCTGTTAACCTCTTTTTAAGGCTTCCGAGTATGGTTTTGTTAGTAGATTCAGCTTGCCCATTCCCACTAGGGTGATATGGAGTGGATAAGATCCTTTTGATCTTATGGTTTTCGAGAAACTTGCTTACTTTACTGCCAACGAACTATTTTCCGTTATCGCACACGATCTCGGCCGGTATTCCTAACCGGCATATGATGTGGTCCCAGATAAAATCGATGACTTATTTTTCTCTGATCTTTTCATATGCCTATGCTTCCAGCCAATTAGAAAAATAGTCAGTCATAAATAAAATATATTGAGCCTTACCGGGTGCCGGTGGAAGGGGGCCAACGATGTCCATCCCACATTTCATGAAAGTACATGGTGACAAGACCGAATGTAGCAGATATCTGGCTCGATGAATCATCAGAGCATGCCTTTGGCATTCATCACATCTTCGCACGAATTCCTTTGCATCCTTTTCTATATCGATCTTGTAGTAACCGGCTCTAACTATTTTTCGGACCAGTGATTCGGTGCCCGAGTGATTTCCACAGGTACCTTCATGGATTGACCATACCAGCTGGGTCGCCTGCTCTTACTTGGGACCAGTTTTCTCAGCTCTTCATAGAGAAGTTTCTGCCTATCACATTGAGAGAGGAGCATCGTCGTCAGTTTGAGCGTCTGCAGCAGGGAAGTATGACTGTCACTCAGTATGAGATCCGTTTTGTGGATTTGGCCCGTCATGTCATTCTTCAACTTCCCACCAAGAGAGAGAGGGTGAGGAGGTTTATTGATGGACTTGCTCAGCCTATCAGATTGCATATGGCTAAGGAGACTGGGAGTGAGATTTGTTTTCAGGCTGCTGCTAATGTCGCCAGACGAGTTGAAATGGTTCTTACTCAGGGAGGTCAGGGGTCTGATAAGAGGCCTCGTCATTTCGGTGAGTTCAGCGGTACCTCATCTAGAGGCAGGAGTACTTTTGGTAGAGGCCATCCTCCCAGGCCGTTTCATTAAGTGCTCCAGGCATCCCACGGTGCCTCAGGTGGTCGTGACCCTCAGATGCATTATTTCGACCAGCTAGCCCACAGTGCACCACCGGCTCATTTAGTGCACCTCCACTCCAGAGTTATCAGGGTAGTTATTCAGGTCGACAGGGTCAGTTTCAGGGTCAGTAGTCACAACAGCCGAGGTTATGTTATACTTGAGGTGATCTGAGGCACATTGCTATATTTTGCCCTCGGGCAACGGGTAGCTCACAACATCAGAGTTCTCGTGCCATGGTTCCAGCACCAGTTGCTGCACCACCTGCTCAGCTAGCCAGAGGCAGGGGTCAGGCAGCCAGAGGTAGGGGCCAGACAGTTAGAGGTGGAGGTC
>AWOL01S0011417.1:192901-238708 GCA_000715115.1 Nicotiana otophora | reverse complement strand
TGGTCCGCTGTCCGGAGACTCAAGGTAGATCTGTCGGCGTTCACAGACCTTGAAGTCCCCGTCTATCTTTTCTGTTCTACTGTCTCTTTCCTTCAGACAGTTGTATTTCTTTCTGATTATTACTTGTAGCAAATTCTAGAATGCTCGTGAATTGTGACTCCAGATCCGGGAGGTAGTAATTAATACAGTTTTATGATATTTCGCACTTATTATATTTCATCTTAGTTAATTATTTTTATTTACTGAATGGAAATAAGGAATTGGTTTAATGATTCTCTAACGTTGGCTTGCCTGGCAAGTGAAATATTAGGCGCCATCACGGTCCCGTCAGTGGGAAATTTCGGGTCGTGACAAGTATCTGTACAACCGACCCCATGCACCCAGTAAGTGTCGAGCCTAACCTCAACGAAGTAGTGACGAGGCTAAGGTAGGTCACTTACATTAACCTGTACGCAATAATAATAATAACAACAATAATAGATATAAAGCAGGTAACTCATTTCAATAGTTGAAGCCAACTCGACAGTCATAACCAATTACTTTTTCAATCAATTTCCGTTGCAGCGTACAACCCTATCTCACAATATATTTATATTCAATTCCGTTACGGCGTGCAACCCGATCCCACAATATATTCATTTTTATTTAATCCCGTTGCGGCGTGCAACCCGATCCTTAATATATCTTTTCAATCAATTCTGTTGTGGCGTGCAACCCGCTCCTCCAATATATTCATTTCAATCAATTCTTTTGCGGCGTGCAACTCGCTCCTCCAATATATTCACTCTCATTTATGTTGCGACGTGCAACCCGCTCCTCAATATAATTTACCAATTCTTATAAAAGAAATTACTCCAATAAATACAACCATTATTATGAAATTATAAGACATCAAACATACAATAATTATAATTTATTTAGAAATAAGTGATGACAAGTAGCAATTAATTGTGGAAATTAAGTAGGAAATAGATAATTTAATAATTAGTATGCTAAATGTCAAGTAGCAATTAAGTCACATAAATCACATAAGCATATAATAATTATAGCATGGATTCAAGACATAATATTGAGTAAGGAATATGAGAGAAATAATTAATATAATAATTAATTCATGATTTAAAACAATTTATGATTTTCAAATAACTAGGCAAACAATTAATTAGACGACGTATAGACACTCGTCACCTCGCCTATACTTTGTTCACATGAATTTCACATAACAAATAATTCAAGGGTTCTATTCTCTCAAGTCAAGGTTAACCACGACACTTACCTAGCTTTGCAACCAATTTGAAGATTTCAATAAACCTTTGCCTCGCGGATTCGTGCTCAAAAGCTTTAAATCTAGTCACAAACAATTCTATATACTCAACACGAATCGTAGGAATTAATTCCATATGAATTTACTACTTTTCCGGATTAAAATTCAAAATTCATTTTAGAAATCTATAGTGGGACCCACGTATCGAATCCTAGAAAAATTCATAAAATTCGAACACCCGTTCCGATACGAGTTCAACCATATAAAAAATTATCGAATTCCAACATCGGATTGACCTTCAAATCTTCATTTTATATTTTTGGAAGATTTTATAAAAATTTGATTTTTCTTCCATAAATACATGATGTAAATGAGTATGGAATCTTGAAATATAATCAATATAGGATAAAGAACACTTATCCCAATATTTTTTCGTGAAAATCGCCCAAAATCGTCTAAATCTGAGACTCAAAACTGAAAAATGAGTAAAGATGGCTAACTCCCGATATTTAACCATTCTGTCCAGCATTTTCGCATCTGCGGACACTTAACCGCATCTGCGGTATCGCTTTTGCGGAGATTATGGTCGCTTCTGCGGATAAGAGTCCGCTTCTGCGGACTGGCTCGCTTCTGCGGACTCGCTTTTGCGACGAGGCTTCCCCTTCCCCTTTTCCGATTCTGCGATGGGTGTGCCGCTTCTGTGGTCGCGCTTCTGCGATGCCCGGTTCGCTTCTAAAATCCGCAGGTACGATTACACCAGAAGGCCAAAATTTTAGATTTTCCTTAAATCCAAATTTTGATCCGTTAACCATCCGGAATTCACCCGAGGCCCCCGAGACCTCGACCAAATACACCAACAAGTCCTAAAATATCATACGAACTTAGTCAGAACCTCAAATCAAATCAAACAACGCTAAAACCACGAATCATACCCCAATTCAAGCTTAAGGAAACTTAAGAATTTTTAACTTCTACATTCGATGCCTAAACAATAAAAATTTTCAGAACTGGATTCTGACCCTGATATCAATCAAATTTAATTTGTGGTCAAACTTTTAAATCTTTAAGCCTTTAAGCTTCTAGTTTTCGCCAACTGGCAATACTTCAAGCTAGGGATCTCCAAATTAAATTCCGGGCATACGCCCAAGTCCCAAATCATGATACGGACCTACCGGAACTGTTAAAACACTAATCCGAACCCGTTTGCTCAAAATATTGACCAAAGTCAACTCAGTTGAGTTTTAAAACTCTATTTCACATTTTAATCCATTTTTTATATAAAAACTTTTCTGAAAAATTTATGAACTGTGCACGTAAGTCGAGGAATGATAAATAGTGCTTTTCGAGGTCTTACAACACAGAAATGAATGTTTAAATTAAAGATGACATTTTGGATCATCACATTCTCCACCTCTAAAACAAACGTTCGTCCTCGAACGGAATTAGAAAAAGTACTTGAGCTGGTGAAAAGGTGTGGATATTTACTAGCATGTCCGGCTCGGACTCCCAGGTAGATGCTTCTACCAGCTGACCTCTCCATTGCACCTGAACTGAAGGATAACTCTTAGACCTCAACTGTCAGACCTGCCGTGCTAGAATAGCTACCGGCTCCTCTTCATAAGTCAAATCTTTGTCCAATTGGACTAAGCTGAAATCTAACACATGAGACGGATCACCATGATATTTCCGGAGCATAGACACATGGAACACCGGATGAACTGCTGATAAACTTGGTGGTAGTACAAGCCTGTAGTCTACTTCACCCACCCTTTCAAGAATTTCAAAGGGTCCGATATACCTAGGGCTCAACTTGCCCTTCTTTCCGAATCTCATTACACCTTTCATAGGTAAAATCCGGAGCAATACTCTTTATCCTACCATGAATGCAACGCCACGAACTTTACGGTCGACATAACTCTTTTGCCTAGACTGAGCTATACGAAGTCGATCCTGAATAATCTTGACCCTATCCAAGGCATCCTGTACCAAATCGGTACCCAACAACCGAGCCTCTCCCGGTTCAAACCAACCATTGACGAACAACATCGCCTCCCATATAATGCTTCACATGGAGCCATCTGAATGCTCGACTGGCAACTGTTATTATAGGCAAACTCCGCAAGTGGCAAGAACTGATCCTAAGAACCTCCAAAGTCTATAACACAAGCGCGAAACATATCCACCCGAGGCCCCCGGGACCTCGACCAAATACACCAACAAGTCCTAAAATATCATACGAACTTAATCAAAATCTCAAATCACATCAAACAACGCTAAAATTATGAATCATACCCCAATTCAAACTTAAGAAAACTTAAGAATTTTTAACTTCTAAATTCGATGCCGAAACCTATCAAATCAAGTTCGATTGACCTGAAATTTTGCATACAAGTCATAAATGACATAACGGACCTATAAAAATTTTCAGAACTGAATTCTGATCCCGATATTAATAAAAGTCAATTTGTGATCAAACTTTAAAATCTTTAAGCTTTTAAGCTTTTAGTTTTCGCCAACTGCCGATAATCCAAGTTAGGGACCTCCAAATTAAATTTCGGGCATACGCCCAAGTCCCAAATTACGATACGGACCTATGAGAACAGTCAAAATACTGACCCGAGTCTGTTTGCTTAAAATATTGACCAAAGTCAACTCAGTTGAGTTTTAAAGCTCTATTTCACATTTTAATCCATTTTTCACATAAAAACTTTTCGAAAAAATTTATGGACTGCGCACGTAAATCAAGAAATGATAAATATTAATTTTTGAGGTCTTAGAACACAAAAATAAATATTTAAATTAAATATGACATTTTGGGTCGCCACTGTACATATAAGTGTTTTTTCTTAATATTAATTTTCAAGATATATAAGTAGCATTATTAAATTTGTCAGTAACATTACCATGAACAAATATCAAGTCCAAGTTCTTAATCATGCTTAATGAAATATATTTAATGAAAATTAAAAAAACAAGTTCATTGATTTATGAGCCAAGCCATACCCATTAATTTAATAAATAAAATACTAACATTTAGCAAAATGACACATTAGATTAACACTTTCAAATAAATAATATTAACAGATAAAACTTTAAAAAACTTAATATTAAACACAAATATCTTTGCAACTTCTTTTAAAATTTTTATTGACTATAAAAAACTATCATTTATTAAACAAATCTGTTTTATTATTTTAAATAAATATTTAAAAATAAATATTTTTTTATTTAAAACATGTTGATGTTTGAATGATTAAACAAATTGAGTGCCATGAAAAAATTAAATGTATGGATATATTATAAAAATAATAAATAAAATAATATAAATTTATTTTAATTATAAGTAAAATACCTAGGTAAAAATATATTATATAATATATAATATAAAAGGTATTACACATAAATGAGAGAATTTATGATGTTAAGGACATAATAGACTTTTCAAGTAAAAGTATTATAAAATATGGCTAAGGTGACTTTTGTGATAAATAGAGCAAGGTAAAATAATTTTTGTGTAACAAAAGAAAGAAAAGTGATTTTTGGTAATACACACAAAGTTGAATGATTTTTCGGTAACAAAAAGAAGAAAAATAACTTTTGCGTAATGAACACAAAGTTGAATGACCACCCATGGAATTTACTCGAAAGAGTCTAGTTATTAGATTACTAAATTATTCGAAAATTAGTATGGTTTACTTAAGATAAACGATCAAACCGCACCATATTCACCCGTTATACTTACCAAGCTCGTCTTCTTTTCCCACCAAACAAAAGTTAATTCACTTTATTCTCGGAGAAAAAAAAACAAAAAAGAAAGAAACTTAGATGCTTTATATTAGTTGCTTTCGATTTTATTAACTTGTTATATCTTTTTTACTCTCTAATAACTGAAAATCGTACAAATATAAAACAGTTAACCCAGACGCATAATTGATGTCCACCCTCAAAATCCAAATTAAATCTGTCCCTCATATTTAATTGTCTTTTAGATATCATTCATCTAGAGTCTAGATTCTAGATTATATTACTATTGTTGCAAAAGAGAAAAAAGAATCATCCTTTTCGTAGTTATTGAGTTAAAACCTTTGCTTTTAACTTTAATTAATGTAACAAATGAATGAGCCTGGATTATTAACCTATGTCAGTAAAGGAGCTATTTTATGGTTCAGCCCTTTTCGGACCCTAAAGGAAAAAGCGAATTAAGAAAGTGTAATTATTTTAGCTTTCCCTTTGTTCCTATTATGAAGAAAGCAAGATAATTAGGCTAGTTCTATTTTAACAACTATAGCTTCTACAGTAATCAATTAGCCAGACGCCAAGACGTAATGATTAACGTGCAAAATTAGCTTCTAGTTTTAAACAATGTTTGAAACTGAAATACTGAATGAATTAAGGGAATAAAGTTGGTCTTGATTGAACTCCCGAAATTCCAGTTGAGTTTTGAAGTTTTGATGATTAACAAAGTATGACTAAATTCTTAAGGAACCAGGTCCTTAACGTAGCTGCTTAATTGTTCTGAAGAACCAGCTCCTCAGGATAAAGGACCAGTTCCTCACGTTGATATTTGTATGTCTGTACAAGACAGTAACTTTATCATAAAGTTATCCAGGTCCGAGTTTGGTAGATGAAGGCTGCTACATGTGATAAGGGTCATTGCTCAAGAAGAAACGGATAATTCAATCAGAGACAAAAGTCCCAAAACTTGTGAAATCCTTGGAACAGTAGGAGTCTTATCAAAGAGAAAGCTAACTATGAATAAGACTCCTAGAAGATCTCAAGTTGAAGCGTTTAAATATAATCAACTTTGGACTTCTGAACTTTCCTTACACATCAACTAAAATAGCCATAAGTCGTTTACTTGAGTCGAGTACTTACATCGTATTCTTCTTGAGTCAATCTAGTGAATGTGTTTTAGGAAATTGAGTTGTAATCAAATGTCATTAACAATTATTGAGTTGGAGTGAGTGTTTTACAAGTTAGAGTAACTTGTGAATCAAATAGAAGTAGTAGGAGTACTGGAGAGTATTGAATTATAGTTTTGTAATTGATATATTTTGGTTTATTGTTCTAGTAGAGTTGGAGTTGAAAATCCTACGTAGTAGGTCCTGGTTTTTGCACCTTTTGAGCCGGGTAATTTTCCACGTAAAAATTGATGTGTTCATTTTATTGCTTATTTACTTTATGCTTACGAAACACAGTAAAGAACTAAGTTCTTTAGTAATCCGTACGGACACTCAAACTAACAATTGGTATCACAGCGGGTTCTCTCACTTACAAAGCTAACACCTAGAGAGATCTTGAAAGCAAGATGAGTACTCCACCTGGAATTAATGAAGGACAATCAACTACCAGGCTACCCCTGTTCAATGAAAAATATTATAGTTGGTGGAAAGCAAGAATGGAAGACATCCTCACACATGAAAACTATGAACTATGGACCATAGTGAACCAAGGTCCTTTGATTCCTACTAAACAAAATGCACAAAATGAGATAGTTCCTAAGGGCCCCTCCGAATTTGTGGCAGCAGATTTGAGGATGATGGAGAAGAATGCAAAGGCTAAGAAAATCTTTATCTGTGGAGTTGCTCCTAATGAGTACAATAGAATTTCTGTGTGCTCTAATGCGAAGCAGATATAGGATACACTCCAAACTGTTCATGAAGGAACAAACCAAGTAAAGAGATCAAGGACAGAGCTACTCATGAGAAACTATGAGCTCTTCTCCATGAAGGAGTCTGAGCCATTCCAGGATATGATGACTAGGTTCACTATATTAACCTATGAACTGAAATCACTTGGAAATGTGTTTACCTCAGAAGAGTTGGTTAGCAAAGTTCTAAGAATCCTTCCAGCTTCATAGGAATCAAAAGTCACTGCAATCCAGGAAGCCAAGTGTGATGACCCAAAAGGTCATCTTTAGATTTAATAATAAATTCTATGTTCTAAGACCTCGAAAAGCACTATTTATCATTCCTCAACTTGCGTGCACAGTCTGTATAATTTTCCGGAAAGTTCTTAAGTGAAAAATGGATTAAAATGTGAAATAGAGCCTTAAAACCCAACTGAGTTGACTTTGGTTAATATTTTGAGTAAACAGACTCGGATCAGTATTTTGACAGTTTCAGTAAGTCTGTATCGTGATTTGGGACTTGGGTATATGACTGGAATTTAATTTGGAGGTCCCTAACTTGAATTATTGCTAGTTGGCGAAACCTAGAAGCCTATAGGCTTAAAGATTTTAAAGTTTTACCACAAATTGACTTTTATTGATATCGGGGTCAGATTCGAGTTCTAATTTTTTTTATAGGCCCGTTATGTCATTTATGACTTGTCTGTCGAATTTGGTGAGAAACATAGTTAATTTAACGTGATTCGGAAGTTCGGTTGTGAAAATAAAAGTTTTAAAAGTTTCTTAAATATTTCATTTGATTTGGTATCCGATTCGTAATTCTAGGTGTTAAATTGTTATTTTGATCGCACGAGTAAGTTCGTATGATATTTTTGGACTTGTGTGCATGTACAGCATTGAGCCCCGAGGGCTCGGGTGAGTTTTGGATAACCTACATGCCATTTGAACTTTGGAAAATCTGCTTTTAGCTTTTGCTGTCATGTGGTGCATGGTACTTCATGATCGTGAAAAGTAAATTTTGAGCCGTGAGTTTTACCCTTCGCGTTCGCGAAGATAGGCACGCGATCGCGGAAGGTTAGATTCTAGTGCACTGCGAACGCGTAGAGTGGGTCGCGTTCGCGAAGAAGGAATGAGGCAGAAGCTGAAGCAAAATATTAGTGCTACGCGATCGCACAGGGTGGTCCGCGATCGCGGAAGGCTGAGAAGTTGTGCTTCGCGTTCACGAGAGCACTGCCGCATTCGCGAGAGCACTGCCGCATTCGCTTAGTGCTGTGATGACCCAAAATATTATCTTTAAATTTAATAATTAATTCTGTATTCTAAGACCTCGAAAAGCACTATTTATCACTCCTCGACTTGCGTACGTAGTCCGTAAAATTGTCTGAAAAGTTTTTGTGTGAAAAATGGATAAATGTGAAATAGAGCTTTAAAACTCAACTGAGTTGACTTTGGTCAGCATTTTAAGTAAACGGACTCGGATTAATATTTGACAGTTCTGGTAGGTCCGTATTGTGATTTGGGACTTGGGCGTATGCACGATATCGAATTCCGAGGTCCCTAGCCTGAGATATGGAATTTTGATGAAAAATTAAAAGTTTGAAAGCTTAATGATTTTTAAGAATTTACTGATGTTGAATTTATTGACACCGGATCCATATTTTGGTTTTGGAGCCCAGTATAGGTCCATTATAATATTTATGACTTTGCATGCCGAATTTGGTGAGAAACTGAGTTGATTTGACGTGATTCGGACGTTCGGTTGTAAAAATATTAGTTTTAAAATTTTCTTGAAAATTTCCTTTGATTTGGTGTCCGATTCGTAGTTCTAGGTGTTAGTTTTGCGATCTGATCACGCGAGCAAGTTTGTATGATGTTTTATGACTTGTGTGCATATATGGTTTGGAACCTTGAGGGCTCGGGTGTAATTCAGATCAGGATCGGCGCATTTTGGAACCATGAAACTGCTAAACCTTCTGCTACTGGTTTCCTTCTATGTGATCGCGTGACTATGTCCGTGATCGCGAAGGCTTAGTGGTCACAAATGAAATTTGTACTATACGATCGCATAGTGAGGTCCGCGAACGCACAGTGACAGCAGGCGAAGCACCGCGAATGCGAGGGCCAAGCCGTGTTCGCGTAGAAGGAATGAGGCAGAAGATGAAGCACAAAATTTGTACTACGCGATCGCACTATGATGTCCGCGATCGCGGAAGGCTAAGAAATTGTGCTATGCGTTCGCGAGAGCACTGCCGCGTTCGCGTAGAGCAAAAAGCTGGGCAACCAAATATGTGCTTCGCGATCGCGAAGCATTGTATGCGATCGCATAAGATAAAATCTGGGCAAACAGAACTTAAGTTCTCGAAATGGGATTTCGTCCCATTTTCAACTATTTTTCGATTTTTGAGCTCCGGTAAGGCGATTCTTGGGCGATTTTCACGGGAAAACATTGGGATAAGTGTTCCTTATCCTATATTGATTATATTTCATGATTCCATACTTATTTATATCATGAATCCGTGAAATTTTGGGAGAAAAATCAGATTTTTATAAAATCTTCCAAAAACGAAAATTTAGGATTTGAAGGTCCATTTGACATCGAAATTTGATAATGTTTATATGGTTGGACTCGTCTCGGAATGAGTGTTCATATTTCGTAAGTTTTTCTGAGATTTGAGATGTGGGCCCTAATGTCAATTTTTAAAGTGAATTTTGAATTTTATTCGGAAAATTAGTAAATTCATATGGAATTAATTCCTACGATTTGTATTGAGTATATCAAATTGTTTGTGAATAGGTTTAAAGTTTTTGGAGTCAAATTTAAAAGGAAAAGCCGTGGTCGAGTAATTGATTGAAATTGCAAAGCGAGATAAGTGTCGTGGTTAACCTTAACTTGAGGGAATAGAACCCTTAAATTATTTGTTATGTGAAATGCATGTGAACGACGTATAGGCAAGGTGAAGAGTGTCTATATGTCGTCAAATTAATTGTTTGCATAATTATTTGAAAATCATAAATTGTTCTAATACACAAATTAATTGATATAATAATTGTTTCTCTCTTTTTCTTTGTCAAATATTAATTCTTGAATTTCTGCAATAATTGTTACATGCTATTTGATTTATGTGTCTTAATTGTTATTTGACATTTAGCATACTAAATACTAAACTGCCTATTTTCTTCACGATTTTCACAATTAATTGCTAATTATCATTGTTTGCTCATAAATAAATTATAATTATTGTGTGCCTTGATGCTTAATAGTTTCTCATTGGACGTGGTATTTATTGGAGTAATTTTTATTACATTTATGAGTTGTTTAAAGTTATATTGGGGGAATGGGTTGTACGCCGCAACGGAAATGAAAGTAAATATATATATTGGGGGATCAGATTGTACGCCGTAACAGACTTATTTAAAAGTCTATATTGGGGGATCGGATTGCACGCCGCAATAGACTTATTTAAAAGTCTATATTGGGGGATCGGATTGCACGCCGCAATAGACTTATTTAAAAGTCTATATTGGGAGATCGAATTGCATGCCGCAACAAACTTATTTAAAAGTCTATATTGGGGGATCGGATTGCACGCCGCAACAGACTTATTTAAAAGTCTATATTGGGGGATCAGATTGAACGTCGCAACATACTTAAAATTCTATATTGGGGGATCGGATTGCATGTTGCAACAAACTTATTTAAAAGTCTATATATATACTCGATTAAAATAAATATATTGGAGGATTGAAAATGAATATATTGTGTGAGCAGTTTGCACACTGCAATGGAAATTGGTTGAAATAATAATTGGTTATGACTGCTGAGTTGGCTTCAACTATTAAAAAAACGAGTTATCTGATTTAATTCTATTATTGTGGTTATTACTATTATTACGTACAAGTTAATGTAAGTGACCTGCCTTAGCCTCGTCACTACTTCGTTTAGGTTAGGCTCGACACTTACCAGTACATGGAGTTGGTTGTACTGATACTACACTCTGCACTTCTTGCGCAGATTTCGGAGTTAGTCCCAGCGGTGTACCTAGACTTGCTCGGATTTCAGCTACCCGAGGAGACTTGAGGTATAACTGCACGGCATTCGCAGTTCTGAATCCCCGTCTACTTTACTTTAGCTGTGTGTTTATTTTCAGACAACTTTATTTTATTCAGACCCTTTATTTGTATTATTCTAGAAGTTTGTGCACTTGTGACACCAATTCTGCAATGGTATTTAGACATCGTTATGTTTTTTTTGGATTATTCACTACATTTCAGACTTTACTTCCGTATTTTTTTCTATTATTATTAATAAATTTAATTTTTTTTTTAAAAATGGATAATATTATTTTAACATTGGCTTGTCTAGCAAGTGAAATGTTAGGTGCCATCACGGTCCCGAAGGTGGGAATTTCGGGTCGTGACAATTGGTATCAGAGCACTAGGTTATATAGGTCTCACGAGTCACGAGCAAGCTTTGTAAAGTCTGAAAGATCGGTACAGAGACGTCTGTACTTATCTCTCAAAGGCTATGAAGTTTAGGAACAATATGAATTCTTTCCCATTGTGTTGTGCGATTTTATTCTATCATCAATGATTGAGCCATTATACTCTTATTCTCTCGAAGATGGTGAGAACACGTAATACATGTACCGATGGACAGGGACCAGATCCCTCGGTGGCAACTATAGCCAGAGGTAGAGGTCGAGGATGAGGTCGTGCTAGAGACCGAGGCAGAGGCAGAGGCAGGGGAAGAGCTCAGCCTAGAGCCCGAGTAGCAACCCCAGCAGTGGAGCCTCAGATAGAGCTTGACGAGGAGGTTCCAGCCCACACTGTTCCTACCGGACCAGCTCAAGTTTCGGAGGGGTTCATTGCCACCCTAGTACTTCGGACGCTTTGGTCTGTTTAGTGAGTCTTATGGAGGGCGTGGCCCAGAACGGTACATTTCCTGTGGAACCAGCCGCCTCACATGCTGGGGGAGGAGAACAGACTCCCACTACTCCCGCTCCGGAATAGGTGGCTCCCCAGAATTAGGCTCCAGCAGCCCCGCCAGTTGGGGTAGTTGAGCCAGTTGCTGCGGCACAGATCGGTGATAGGCTCGCCATATCTTTTGAGGCCTTATTGAGACTGGATAAGTTTACTAAGCTCTTTCCAGTTCACTTCAGTGGTACACCTCCTGAGGACCCGCAGAATTATCTTGACCGCTGCCATGAGGTGCTATGGAACATGGGTATAGTTGAGACAAATGGGGTTGATTTTACTGTATTTCAGATGACGGGTTCCGCCAATAGGTGGTGGAGAGATTATACATTGGGCAGAACAATTGGATCATCTGCACTTACTTGGGAGCAGTTCTCTCAGTTATTTCTGGAGAAGTTCCTTCCTATCACACTAATAGAGAATTACCGCAAACAATTTGAGTGTCTACAACAGGGCAATATGACTATTACTCAGTATGAGTCCCGTTTTGTGGATTTGGCTCGTCATGCTCTCCTTTTACTACCTACTGAGGGAGAAAGAGTGAGGAGGTTTATTGAGGGACTCACTCACCCTATCAGGCTTCAGATGGACAAGAAGACCGAAAGTGAGATTTATTTTCAGGAGGCTGCTAATGTCGCGAGGAGGATCGAGATGGTTCTTGCACAGGAGAGAGGGCAGAGGTCTGATAAGAGGCCTCATCAGTTCGGTGGTTTCAGTGGTGCCTCATTTGGAGGCAAGGGTAAATTTGGTAGGGGTCATCCTCCCAAATTGTTTCATTCAGCACTTCATGCATCTCCCGGTGCTTCAGGGTGTCATGATCCTTTTATGCCTTACTATGGGCAACCAAAATTTAGTGTACATTCAGCTCCTATCAGTGCACCACCACTCGACAGTTACTACAACGGTTACCCGGCCCATTTGGGTCTGCTTCAGCTTCAGCAGCCACGGCATCAGGATGGGTGTTATAAGTGTAGGAACATTGGTCACATCAAGAGGTATTGCCCTAGGTTGGCGAGTAACAGATCTCGGTAGGATTCTTGTGCCATCATACCGGCACCGGTTGCTTCACCGCCTGCTCAGCCAGCTAGAGGTAGGGGTCAGGTAGCTAGACATGGAGATCAGGCCATTAGAGGTGGAGGTCACACCATTAGAGGTGGATCCCAACCAGTTAGAGGCCGTCCCAGAGACGCAGTTCAGAGTGGTGGGCCCCAGCCCCGATTTTATGCTTTTCCAACTAGGCCTAAGGTCGAGTCATCTGATGCTGTGATCACATGTATTTTTCAAGTTTGTCATAGAGATGCTTCAGTTCTATTTGATCCAGGATCTACTTATTCCTATGTGTTCTTCTATTTTGCTTCATATTTGGTTGTGCCTTGTGATTCTCTGAGTGCTTCTGTGTGTGTATCTACACAGGTGGGAGACTCTGTAATAGTAGATCATGTCTATCGTTCGTGTGTGATTACTATTGGTAGTCTTGAGACTAAGGTGGATCTTCTACTTCTTGATATGGTAGATTTTGATGTCATCTTGGGTATGGGTTGGCTGTCACCTTATCATGCTATATTGGATTATCATGCCAAGACAGTAACCCTAGCCATGCCGGTGTTACTTCGGTTATAGTGGAAAGGAAATCCTGGTCATTCTACTAGCAGGGTTATTTCTTATATGAAAGCTCAGCATATGGTTGAGAAAGGGTGTCTAGCCTATTTGGCTTATATTTGTGATCCCAGTGTGGATGTCCCTTCTATGGACTCAGCACCAGTTGTTAGTGAATTTCCAGAAGTATTTCCTGCAGATCTGCCGGGGAAGCCACCCGACAGAGATATCGACTTCTGTATTGATTTGGCTCAATGCGAATGTGTATAGATTATTGATAGTTGAACAAAGCTACTATTAAGAACAAATATTTGCTGCCAAGAATTGATGACTTATTCGATCAGCTTTAGGGTGCCAAGGTATTTTCGTAGATCGATTTGAGGACTAGTTACTATCAGTTGAAGATCAGGGCATCTGATGTCCCTAAAACAGCTTTTCAGACTCGGTATGGGCATTACGAATGCCTAGTGATGTCATTTGGGTTGACAAATGCCCTAGCAACATTTATGGATTTGATGAATTGGGTGTTCAAGCCTTTTTTGGATTCTTTTGTGGTTGTATTCATTGATGATATATCGATTTACTACAACAGTCGAGAGGAGCATGAGCAACATCTTCAGAGTGTGCTTCATACTTTGAAGAATAATCAGTTATATGCCAAATTTTCAAAATGTGAGTTTTAGTTAGACCCAGTTGCCTTTTTGGGACATGTTGTATCAACAGAAGCATAAAGGTGGATCCTAAGAAGATAGAGGCATTTCAGAATTGGCCTAGACCTACTTCAATTACAGAGATCTGGAGTTTTCCGGGTTTAGCAGGTCATTATTGTCGGTTTGTGAAAGGATTTTCATCTATAGCAAGCCAATTGACCAGACTGACTCAGAAAGGTGTCCCATTCAGATGGTCAGACGAGTGTGAGTTGAGCTTTCACAAGCTCAAGACTGCTTTGATTACAACGATGGTGTTGGTATTACCCACATGTTCAGGATCTTATATGGTGTATTGTGACGCATCTCGCGTTGGTCTTGGTGCAGTATTGATGCAAGATGGCAGGGTGATTGCATATGCATCATGGCAGTTGAAAGTTCACGAGAATAATTACCTTGTTCATGACTTAGAATTGACTGCTATTGTTCATGCGCTGAAGATTTGGAGGCATTACCTGTACGGTGTCTCGTGTGAGGTATTTACTGATCATCATAGCTTGCAATATCTGTTCAAACAAAAAGATCTTAATTTGAGGCAGAGAAGATGGGTGGAGTTGTTTAAAGATTATGATATCACTATTTTGTATCACCCCGGAAAGGCCAATGTGGTGGTTGATGCTTTGAGTAGAAAAGCTGTGAGTATGGGCAGTCTTTCGTATATTCTGGTTGGTGAGAGACCGTTGGCTACAGATGTCCAGACTTTGGCTAATAGGTTCATGAGGTTAGATTTTTCAGAGCCCAGTCGGGTTCTAGCTTGCACAGTCGCTCGGTCTTCTTTATATGAGCGCATCAGAGAGAGACAATATGATGATCCTCATTTACTTGTCCTTAAGGACACGGTACGACACGATGATACCACACAGGTTGTCGTGGGAGAAGACGGAGTTCTGCAAATGTAGGGTCATATTTGTGTGCCTAATGTTGACGAGCTTCGTGAATTAATTCTTGAAGAGGCACACAATTCCAGGTATTTTATTCATCCAGGTACCTCCAAAATGTATCAATATTTGCGGGAACATTATTGGTGGAGGAGATTGAAAAAAGGATATAGTTGCATATGTAGCTCGGTATCTAAATTGTCAGCAAGTTAAGTACTAGCATCAGAGACCTGGTGGTTTGCTTTAGAAGTTAGAAATTCCTGAGTGGAAGTGGGAGCATATCACTATGGATTTTGTTGTTGGACTTCCACGGACTCAAAATATTTGACGCAGTTTGGGTTATTGTGGACAGGTTGACCAAGTCAGCACATTTCATTCCAGTGATAGTTACCTATTCTTCAGAGCGGTTAGCTAAAATTTACATTCGTGAGATTGTCCGCCTTCACGGTGTGCCCGTGTCAATTATTTCAGACCGAGGTACACAAATTACCTCACACTTCTGGAGGACTGTACATCGTGAGTTAGGCACGTGGGTTGAGTTGAGCACAACATTGCATCCACAGATATACATGCAATTGATCTGTGCCAAACCTACACCACAATTGAGTAGCGAGGCGGTCGATGCAATAAAAAACCTAACAAAGGTCGGGATCAAATCCACAGGGAGTTAGAATATGGGATTAGGTGTATATCTAATTTAATTGAAGTTTTGGATTTAATTGCACCTCCACAAACTTGATTGGTTTTACTATTTCTAACTTTACTCTAAAGATTGTAATAATTGAAACTAAGGACAATATTGTTGTTGTTGATTTTCAAATATTTAAAGAGACTGACTAGGGTAGTGACTTCTACCTAGGTAGATATCTAACGGGTAGAAAAATATAGGGCAAGCTTGATTAGTTGGGGATTGTAAAATAGCTATCACACCCGGGTACTCACTCTATACCTCTCGGTAGTTTGAGTGATTTTACCCAATTTGTCTTTCTCAAGTCTAAATGGGTATTCATGCAAATCAAGTGATATTAGCTCAAGTTGGGTATTACTATCTCTAGAGTTAACCCTTTAATTGGGGCTGTCAATTTCTTGAGTTCACCCCAATTCCTTGTTAGCCTAGTTTTCCTAGACTTAGTCCCTCTTTCTCAAGTAGAGACTAAGTCATAAAAGCATGAATCAATGTTTGCAACCATTAATTCTTGAGTTCTAGCAAGAACTAGGCTAAATATCACTAACCCATTCACATTCAAGCCCTAAAATCAAATACCCATTAAATACCCACACTAGGGTTGGGTCACAACCCTAGCTATGGGTTTAGGAACTCATGGAAATAACAGAAATTAAAGATGAAATGAAGATAAAATCCATAATATTAATTTATGGAATGAAAATCTAATGTTAAAAAGTGAATCTAGTACAAAAACTCCGAAAACAGAAAAGTCAGTCGTATACAAAACATAACATGCCCTAAAAATGACAAAAAGTTCTATTTATACTAAGCTGAAAATATCTGACAAACATGCCCCTGCGGAGGTTCTGTGGCCGCGTAATTCTGAGTGCGTTCGCACTCTTGCTTTCGCGGCCGCATAATTCTGATGCGGTCCGCGTTCTTCTCTTTTGGATCTGGTTTGAGTTGAATTTTCGCGGACCACATAATTCTAAGTGTGGCCGCGCTCCAGATTATGCGGCCGCATAATAGTGATGCGGTCCGCAGTTGCTTGAGTTTGGCTTGAAATCAACTCTCTGGTTCTTCATTTCGCGGATCGCATAATTTCGATCGCGGCCGCACAAGGGATTCCGCGGCCGCACAATTCTGGTGCGATCCGTACTTCTCTCTTTTTGCTCAAGTTGTCAGCTCTCTGAATCTCAGTCATCGCGGTCCGTATAATTTCCATCGCGGCCGCACAGGGACTTTCGCAGCCGCACATTTCTGGTGCGGTCCGCGCTCATCATTTAGCCTAAAAGATCTTGGAATACCTTAAATTTGACTCCTTTGTGAGTTGATTTTGATTCCTTTGGCTCATTTTGAACAATTCCTGCAAGCAAGCATATTTTATTAGTTTCCGGGAATACCTCCAAGCATGTTTGGCCTAAAACACAAGTAAAAGAGAGCAAATAATAGGTTAAAATTACTACTTATCAACTTCCCCAAACTTAAGCTTTTGCTTGTCCTCAAGAAAATGAGGTAATTCCCACCTCAACTAGAAACAAAGTGTATTTCAGCTGGCCTAAGGTGAATCAATGATGCATCAATTGGGACTAACAATTACCCTCAACACCATTGAATTATCAATAATACCATATTTTGACTTTTTGAGTACCATAGTTCTAATGTGACACTATAGCATCAAGAGTTGACTTAATTCACCAAGGAAGCTCGCTCTATCATGTAGGTCATTGTGGAACCCAAACTCCTCCTCCTCTACTCTCCATGAGCAAATCTCACTTTAGAATGTAACACTCAAAACAATAATTGTGAAGAAGTGTGCTCATCTCTCTCAAAAGAATGGCACAAGTCCGACTCTAAGTACCATAAGCTTGCCCCATATGTAAATCACCACTAATATAAGCTCACTCAACTTGAAATCATATAGGGCTTTTGCGGGGATGTAATGAAGGCTTTTAGATCTTGATTATTTGAGTCATTTTCTTCTTCCTTAGGGGAACTAGAGAGACGTAATGTCACTCTTTCTTGCTCATGACAATCATTTTTATCCTTTTCTAATCATTCCATGCCTTTCATCATTGCTTTCTTTGAATCCCTTCAACTTTCTACTTTATTCACTTTCTTTTTAACAAGTTTCTTTTTGGACTTTCTTCCTTTTTATTGCCTTTCCTTTTCTTCATTTTTTTGTACCTTTTATCACTTTCACATTCCTCGTCTCTCCTCCAAACTTATGCTTTTGCCAATTGTATCAATAATGCTATGGAAAGATCGGGTGACAAGAGAGGGTCATTATAAAAACGGATAAAGGCTTGTAATATGTATATTGAATGAAAAAAGGCTTCAACTCAAAGGGGTTGACTAGGGATATCACATTGGTAGGCTACAAAAGCTTTCAAGTTTCAAATTGGATCAAGGAGAGCCTACAATCATTTCTCAAGTCGAGCTACACTTAGAATTTCGCATAGACAAACATTCAGGGCATGTTCTGGACTTATTGGCACGGAACTTGGACTTGCAATTCAATACCTCACCTCTCAAGCTGTTGGATTGTTAAAGAGAATAGAGTCGAGGGCCCACAACAACCCTAGCTAAGATTGAAAATCACAAATGGCTCAAAGCAACCACTCGATGATTGTTTTAGTCAACACAAGAGTCTAAAGGTCACAACTAGAGCTATTCTTTGCCAATCAACTTGTTTCTTACCATAAGGTCGAAGGTAAATGTGTTAGTACCAAGTGAAGCCTGTTTGAAACACTTTTATTCATTACTACTATATATACAAAAACATAAAGAAAACAGACTCAATCCCTTAAGAAGGTTGTCACGCCATCTATCTTTGGGAAGAGCCACCCGGTTCACACAACATCCACATTTGGAAAAAACCATCACATTAAGAAAACCAAAGGCTTATTGTTCACACAAAACGTAAAAAAAACCTAACAACTTAAAAAGAAGCTATGCTACTAAGGAAAAACAACAAAACAAGTTATGAAGTAAACTACGGAAAGTAGACTGAATATGTACAAAATGAAGTAAAGCGAATATATACATAATGGAAATGAAAATATACATCGAATGGTAAGAATATATACGTACCAAAAGTGAAAATAAAGATAAATAAATATAAAGAAAAATAGTATAATGGTTATTACATACCAAATGTCATCAAATCAAAATGGACCCCCCAAATGAAAAATAGCATTACCCTCAATGCTCATAACAAATAAGAACATGTAAAAGGGGTAGAGAGTAGAGAAAACTCCCTAGGTGGTCTCTGTCTGCATTGGGTCATCAGCACCCTCCATATCGTCTAACTGGATCTCCACATCCTCTGACTGGGGGACTTCGGGTTTTCTGAGCATCCGAATCAGCTCCTCAGCAGTGTGTGAAGTGGCAGCCGGCTCTTCAGCCTGACCGGCTGCTGCCTCGGGCACTGCTGCATGTGCTGCTGGGGATGTCTCCTCCATGAGCAGGTCCAGTGGAATATTACCAGCAGAAGCAATCTTCTGAAACTCTTTGCTCAACTCCTCCACCGACTCCTTAGATGCCTGAGTCTTCCACATCTTCTTCACCCGCTTCCCTAAATCCTTGATAATCCTCCCATGTGTATCAAGAGTCTCTCAGATCTTCTTCTGGTTATCCAGAATGTTGTTCTGGTTGTCCAGAATCTTCTTCAAAGAGTCCTCCAATGATGGAGGTACCTGAAGCTCTGATGGGGCTGAAGACTATGCTGCCACTGCACTGGATATGGAAGTCAACTTTGTGGTAGCTGCCTGCATCCAGTTATTGAGACTGGATAATGTCTGTGAAACACACAATGCAGTCTGAGGGTAGGTAGAATATGTGGGCACTGATAGTGGCACTGAGAGGGATGGTCCGGAGGAAGGAGAAGGCATGGAAGCTTTTCCAGCAGAAGTACCGACTGCTGTGGACGGCTCGACAACTGACCCGGTGGCCACTACCCCTGGCTTTTCAAACTGGCCAGTGGAGGTAGTGGCTTTACCGTTGAATTTAGGGTTGTCCGCTCCATGGATATGGTACCATGAGAAAGGCTTTTTAGCCTTCACCTCCACATTAATATGTCTCGAATTTACCCCTTTGTCTTGGAAATACTCTGTGAGGAAGTTAGGGTAGGGATATGATCTTTCTTCTTTCTGGACTGCATTGGAGATGTTGTAGGACATCAAGTTTCCTATATTAATAAGATAGCATGCCATGATGGAAGCTACCAATACTTCTCGGTGGAGTGAAAGGACATTCTCATGCTGGCATGGGTCAAGACGGTTGCACACGAATGTTTGCCACCCTTTTGCTTCAAAGTTAAGGGTGGCTCATTTGAACTCCTGCTGTGAGCCATGCAGGTGTTGTCCCTGGAATAGCAAGTATCTCAGATAGCCATGGGCGAACTGCATCACCCAAGGTTAGATTCTCCAGGTATTGCACTGCCTCGACCTCCTCAAACCCTACATAACTATTCAGTGCATTTCCATCAAACCGGATTTTCAAGTTCCGGACCTTCGTCACCTTTGTACCCTTTTTGCTGTGGGCAACATTGGCATAAAATTCCTTGACAAGGTATTCATTGGCATGTTTCAATCGGACGGTGAACCATTTCCACCTTTTTCTCTCCGTAAATTGATGTAGGACATTCGGATTGTGCTGGCTTAGGTCTTTGGTTATGAATTGTCGCTCAAGAGTGAGCGACCTTTGGGGCCACCATTCCCAAAATTTTGCATACGCCTTCTCACTTACAAATCTATCAGCCCACACATCCTGCTTCCTTGATCTAGACAGGCCTCCCATAATTGTGTCACCCCCTCTCCTATCATCCGGGACCTCATCATCATGATCTAAATAGATTGGGGTAGCTGTTGTGGCAGGTGTTGTAGCAGGTGGGGAAGATGGTTCAAATGCCTGACTACCTCCCTCTAAGCCATCAGAAGAACCAGAGGAGGAGGTAGGTTCATTGACTAAATGGAGTCTATCAGGGAATTGTTGCAATTGTGCCCCTGTTGTGGTTGTACCTAATCCCCCTCAAACCTTTCCCGAGATGGGAGGTATTTACTGGTGTCTGAGAAGTCCGGAGGTGGTCTACGGAGAGTAGTCTTTTTGCGCAAGACTTTCTGTGCTGATGGCAGCATGTTAGGTTTTCCTCTACCCCGGCCTCTGGAGGATTCTTCCCCCCTTTGGAAGTATCAACCTCGACCACGAGAACGCACCATTGTCTGCAACACACAAGTAGTGAAAAACAGTTAGAATTGGGGTTCAACATGTGTTATTGAATTACAGTTGAAAAAAAGACACTCTTCTCAGAACAGGGCAGCGCGGATCGCACAAAAGTGAGTGCGACCGCGGACTGCCCATCGCGGACCGCACAAAAGTGAGTGCGGCCGCGGACTGTCCATCGCCGACCGCACAAAATTGAGTGCGGTCGTGGAGATCCCAGGTTCTCTAAATGTACCCCATCGCGGACCGCACAAAATTGAGTGCGGCCACATAGTCGATTTGTTGGATCTCTAAAGTTTAATTGTTTGAACCACACAAAATTGAGTGCGACCGCAAAAACCAATCGCAGACCGCACAAAATTGAGTGCGGCCGCACAAACTTAGAAACGACAAGTGCCTTCAACCTAGGGTATCGCGGACCGCACACAATTTTGTATGTGCCCACATACCCTAGCACAGACCGCACAAAAATGTATTCGGCCTCGAAATTCACATCAGAGGGACACTGAAGTATGATCAATACTAGGGTTTTTACTAATTAGGCATGATTTGTGGTAATTACATAATAAAAGCTACTAACCCCAGCCCCCATTATGCATTCAAACACTACCCACATGCTTCTAAGCAAGAATTAATTATCAATTTGACATTTTTGGCATAAATATAACCCTAGATAAAAAGAAAACTAAAACAAAGAGAAAAGAAAAGAAAAAGATGAAATTAATTCACTGAAATCAACATACCAGTAATGAAATGTAGTAGGAAATCAACACTTGATGAATATGGGATGAGATTGAAAACAGGATAGAGTGCACTGCTCTTGAGAGGTCAGAGTGTGTAAAGTTTGAATAGTTTCAAAAAATCCTATTTATACTCGACCATGTTGGCCCACTGACTTACCTGAGTGTGGCCGCATAATTTTTGTTCGGTCCGCACTCTTTACCTTTTCTAACTCAACGGCTGATTCAATGGCGTGGTCCGCATAATGATGGATGCGGCCGCACAATCTGTGCGATCCACGAAACTTTGAACGTGGCCGCGAATCCTTAAGGGATTCTGTCAGGCCAAACTTTAGAGAGTTTGCATTTTCCATCTTTCAGCTGTGTGGCCGCACACAGAATTGTGCGGCCGCGAAGGGCTTGTGCGGCCGCATAATTCTGGCGCGGTCCGCACAATTTCACCACTTTGCCAATTTGTCTTGTCAATAGTTTGCACTGCACACCCAATTCCTGCATACACTTCACAACCAGTTAGTGCAAAACAATGCCTAATCTAACAATAAAATCAAAAAAAAAGAAAAATACATGGGTTGCCTCCCAAGAAGCGCCCGATTTAATGTCGCGGCACGACGCATCTTACCATCATTCATTTGAAATGGAGCAATGCCACAACGTGGCCATCATCAACCTTACCAAGGTAGTGCTTCACCCGGAGCCCATTGACCCTAAAGATCTCACCATTCTTATTTTTCAAATCAAGAGCACCAAAAGGAGTCACATAGACCACTTCAAAGGACCACTCCACTTTGATTTAAGCTTTCCCGGAAACATCCGTAACCGAGAGTTGAATAAAAGAACAAGGTCACCTTCTTTGAATTCTTTGTTACGGATATACTTATCATGTAGATACTTCATCTTGTCCTTATACAAGACGAACTGGAGTAAGCATGGAGCCAGAACTCATCAAGTTCATTCAATTGCTCCACTCGAAGATTGGTAGCTACATCCCACTCAAGGTTCAATTTCTTCAACGCCCACATGGCCTTATGCTCTAATTCCACTGGAAGGTGACATGATTTCCCAAACACCAACCGATATGTAGACATACCAATTGGAGTCTTATAAGATGTTCTATAGGCCCAAAGAGCATTGTCAAGTTTCCTTGACCAATCAGTCTGATTTGCATTGACAGTCTTGGATATAATACTCTTGATCTCCCTGTTGGAGACTTCAACCTGTCCACTTGCCTGGGGGTGATAAGGGGTTGACACCTTGTGAGTGACACCATACTTGGAGAGTAAAGTGTCAAAGGTTTTGTTGCAAAAATGTGAACTCCCATCACTAATGATGGCTCTTGGGGTGCCGAACCTTGTGAATATGTTTTTCTTCAAGAAAGCTAACACACTCTGAGCTTCATTGTTGGGAAAAGCCACGACTTCAACACATTTGGACACGTACCAATATATAGGTGTTACCACATGAGCTCACAAATGCACCCATAAAATCAATGCCCCAAACATCAAAAATATCAATCTTGAGGATGGTGGTGAGAGGTATCTCATTTTTCTTGGAGATCCCACCAGCCCTTTGGCAATCATCACAATGCTTAACGAGCTCGCTAGCATCTTTGTACAAGGTAGGCCAATAGAATCCACAACTTAGGACCTTTGTAGCAGTTCTCACCCCACCATGGTGACCACCATAGGGCGAAGAATGGCAAGTTTCAAGAATACCCAATTGCTCTTCTTCTAGAACACATCTCCGGATAACACCATCAGTGCAAATTTTGAAGAGATATGGCTCATCCCAATAGTAGTCCACGTTTGAGCTTCTTCCTTTGGTTTAAGGAGAACTCATTCATAATAATTCCACTCAAAATATAGTTGGCCACATCGGCAAACCATGGCATCCTAGTCATAGAAATGGAAATGAGTTGTTCGTCAAGAAATAAATCATTGATCTCAAGGCCATTATTTGGCCTCACCTCCTCCTCCAATCGGGACAAGTGGTCCGCCACTTGATTTTCACTACCCTTTCGGTCTTGAATCTCTAGATCAAACTCTTGCAATAGAAGCACCCATCGCATCAACCTTCCCTTAGAGTCTTTCTTGCTCATCAAATAACGAAGTGCCACATGGTCGGTGTGAACAATCACCTTTGTACCCATTAGGAACGGGAGGAACTTCTTCTTAGCAAAGAAAATGGCTAGGAGTTCTTTCTTGGTCACCATATAATTGACTTGGGCCTTGTTCATGGTATTGCTAGCATAGTAGACCGGATGAAAGATCTTATTAATTCGTTTCCCCAATACCGCACCAACTGCCACATTGCTTGCATCACACATGAGCTCAAATGGTAAGCTCCAATTTGGCGTGGTAATAATTGGAGTGGTAGTCAACTTGTACTTGTGTAGTTCAAATGCCTTCATACAATCTTCATTGAAAAGGAACTTGGCATCTTTCTCCAAGAATTTGCACAAGGGGTTTACCACTTTAGAAAAGTCCTTGATGAATCGACGGTAAAACCCCGCATGACCTAGAAAGCTTCTCACTCCCTTTACGGAAGTAGGGGAGGGAGTTTGGATATCACTTCAATTTTTTCTCTATCAACCTCAATGCCATTCTTGGAAATCATGTGACCGAGGACAATTCCCTCCTTGACCATAAAGTGACACTTCTCCCAATTTAACACCAAGTTAGTTTCTTCACAACGTGCCAATACCTTATCCAAGTTATCCAAGCACTCTTCAAAAGAATCCCCCACTACAGAAAAATTATCCATGAAAACCTCGAGAAAGTCCTCCACCATATCGGTGAAGATGGACATCATACATCGCTGAAAAGTTGCCGGTGCATTGCATAACCCGAATGGCATCCGCAAGAATGCGAAAGTGCCATATGGACAAGTGAAGGTGGTCTTCTCTTGGTCTTCAGGTGCAATAAGATTCTGGTTATATCCGGAATATCCATCCAAGAAGCAATAATAAGCACGTCCGGCTAACCTATCCAACATTTGATCAAGAAATGGAAGCAAAAAATGGTCTTTCCGCGTAACTTTGTTGAGATTTCTATAGTCCATGCATACTCTCCACCCGGTGACAGTTCTTGTGGGGATCAATTTAGTTTTGTCATTTGTGATCACAGTCATGCCCCCTTTCTTTGGGACACATTGCACCAACGAGGTCCACGAACTATCGGAAATGGGGTAAACCACCCCGGCATCCAACCACTTGATGATCTCTTTCTTTACTACCTCTTGCATGGCCTCATTCAATTATCTTTGATGTTCCACGGAGGGTTTGGAATCCTTCTCCAAAATAATTTTGTGCATGCAAAAGATAGGGCTTATACCCCGAATATCCGCCAATGTCCAACCTATTGCTTTCTTCCTCCTTTGAAGCACCGCAAGGGTGGCATCTACATGCACGTTAATTAAGCACGAGGAAAGAATAACAGGTAAAGTGGAACAAAGGCCTAGAAACTTATACCTGAGGTGTGAAGGCAAAGGCTTTAACTCCAAGGTGGGAGGCTCCTCTATTGAGGGCTTTGTTGGTGGAGTCTTCCAATTTTCGAGATCCAAGGAAAGTTTTCGGGGATTATAAGTATATGATCCCATTCCTTGCAAATCATTGACATATTCTACAAAGCCTCCCTTCTCATCCTCATCATGATTCAACAACACAATTTCTAAGGTGTCTTCCACATTTATCACAACACTTGTGTCATCAACAATTACTTCGGCCACAAGATCCATGAACGAATACACTTCGTTGCTATTTGGCTGCCTTATTGATTTACAAACATGGAAAGGTCTACAGCTTCCACATCAACTAAGGCCTTCCCTGTATCAAGGAAAGGTCTCCCCATAATGATTGGTACCTCGTAGTCAACCTCACATTCAAGTATCACAAAATCTGCGGGAAGGATGAACTTGTCGACCCTAACTAATACATCATCAATTATCCTCAATGGCCTTTTCATTGTCCGATCCGCCATTTGCAACCTCATGGATATGGGTCTTGGTTGCCCAATCCCCAACGTTTTGAACACAGAATAAGTCATCAAGTTAATGCTTGCCTCCAAATCACATAAATCTTTGGCGAAATCGGCACTCCCAATAGTGCATGGGATTGTGAAAGCACCGGGGTCTTACAACTTTGGAGCCATGGAGTGCACCATATCACTTACTTGATGTGTCATTTTGATCATTTCACAGTTCATTGATCTCTTCTTTGTTACCAAATCCTTCATGAACTTGTCATATCCCGACATTTGTTCTAAGGCTTCAACCAACGGCACATTTATGGACAAAATTTTCATCATATCAATGAATTTCTTGAATTGATTCTCATTATTTTGCTTTGCAAGTCTTTGAGGATATGGAGGAGGAGGCCTTGGCATTGGTACCTTATCCTTTGGCATTACCGGTTCCGGCATGTCAGTCACGTGCTCCCTAGACGGGTTCACTTCTTCTTGTGTCTACTCCACATTTTCATCAATATCAATCCTCGCTTCTTCATTAACTTGAACATCATTGCTTGGCTCATCATCATTTTGCACCAACATATCCTCACCCACATGTTTTCTTTGGTTTGAGGTACAAGCAACTCCACCTCTCCCACTTCTTGTTGTCATGGCCATTGCATGTCCCGTATTCTCACCTTTCGGGTTCACCACCGTATCACTAGGTAGTGCCCCCTTTTGGCGACTATTTAAAGCTTGAGAAATTTGGCCAAGTTGAACCTCCAAGTTGCGGATAGAAGTGTTGTGGGAGGCTAATTGGGCATCAAAATCGGCATTTTTCTCCATCATTTGCTTAAACATGTTTTCAATCCATCCCATTTCACTATTGGAAGAACTAGGACCTTGCGACGGATATAGATGCGGGTTGTTTGGTTGTTGATACATCGGGGGCCTATGAAAGCCCGACCCCCTATTTCCTTGATTGCTATTGTTCCAACCCCCTTTATTATTGTTCTTACCTCAATTGCTTTGATTGTTCCCACCCCAATTATCTTGATTATTTCCTCCCCAATTGCTTTGATTACCCCCAATTGCTTTGATTATTGTTGTTTCCACCACTCCAATTTCCTTGGTGGCCTTGGTTGTTCTAGTTTCCTTGGTTTTCTTGTTATCTCCATAGTTGTTGATTTGGAACATTGCTTCTTTGACCTTGATAATTGTTTACATATTGAACCTCTTCATCTTGCTCATCATATGAATCATCTTGATTATACCCACTATTACTTTGCTCAAATTGTTCCGGATGGACCTCGATGCCATCTCTTGTTTACCATCATGTTTACCCCTTCCATAGCATTAACGTGTTTCGACCCTTGAACCTGTTGAAGCTGAGCCTTGGCCAATTGGTTCACGGTGGTTGTCAACTCTGCAATAGCTTACCCATGATCATGTGGCTCTTTGTGTAGGTGAATAACATTTGGGTCACCCTGAGGAACATTGGATCTACTTTGCCACGCCAAAGAGGTGTCCACCATCTCATCCAAGATTTCACAAGCTTTAGAATAAGGCGTGTTCATGAAGTTACCACAAGCGAGTTGATTTACCACACACTGATTTGTTGTATTGATTCCCCTGTAGAAGGTCTGTTGGATCATGGCCTCGGTCATATCATTGTTCGGGAATTCTTTGACCATGGTGCGATATCTTTCCCAAATCTCGTGCAATGGCTCATTAGGATCTTGTTTGAAAGCTAAAATTTCATCCCTTAGTGTAGCCATGTGCCCCGGAGAGAAGAATTTGGCAATGAACTTCACGGCCAACTCATCCCAAGTGTGGATGGAATGATTGGGCAATCTATCTATCTAGTCCAAAGCCTTTCGCCGTAGAGAAAAGGGAAATAGCCTTAACCGCAGTGCATCCTCGGTGGCATTTGTTTTCTTGCTCCCCCAACAAGTATCGACAAAACCTTTGAGATGCTTGTAGGCATTTTGGTGTGGAGCTCAGGTGAAGAAACCCCGCTGCTCAAGGAGTGTAAGCATCATGTTGGTAATGTGAAAATTGCCCGCCCTAATCCGGGGCGGGACTATTACACTTGCATAGCCCTCATTCAGCAACACCCGGTGCGCTGCTCTTGGTGGAGGTTGTCGGCCTTGCCTATTTACTTGAGGCTCAAGATAAACCTCATCCACTTGATCGTCATCTACCTCCTCCCCCAATGGTAAATTTCCGAGGGGCTCGTTGTTAAGGTCCATTTTGTACCTGAAAGCAATTCACAAACAAAATTAGTGACTCGGAAGGAAAGAAATACAAAACATACAAATACCTAGATATATAGATAAATCCGTTTAACTCCCTAAAAACGGCGCCAAAAATTGATCTGTGCCAAACCTACACCACAATTGAGTAGCGAGGCAGTCGATGCAATAATAAACCCAACAAAGGTCGGGATCGAATCCACAGGGAATTAGAACATGGGATTAGGTGTATATCTAAGTTAATTGTAAGTTTTGGCTTTAATTGTACCTCCACAAACTTGATTGGTTTTTCTATTTTTAACTTTACTCTAAAGATTGCAATAATTGAAACTAAGGACAATATTTTTGTTGTTGTTTTTCACATGTTTAAAGAGACTAGGGTAGTGACTTCTACCTAGGTGTATATATAATAGGTAGCAAAATCTAGGGCAAGCTTGATTAGTTGGGATTGTAATATAGCTGTCACAACCGGGTACTCACTCTATACATCTCGGTAGTTTGAATGATTTTACCCAATTTGGCTTTTTCAAGTCTAAATGGGTATTCTTGCAAATCAAGTGATATTAGCTCATGTTGGGTATTACTATCTCTAGGTTTAACCCTTTCATTGGGGATATCAATTTCTTGAGTTCACCCCAATTCCTTGTTAGCCTAGTTTTCCTAGACTTAGTCCCTCTTTCTCAAGTAGAAACTAAGTCATAAAGGTATGAATCAATATTTGCAACCATTAATTCTTGCGTTCTAGCAAGAACTAGGCAAAATATCACTAACCCATTCACATTCACGCCCTAAATTCAAATACCCATTAAATACCCACACTAGGGTTGGGTCACAACCCTAGCTATGGGTTTAGCAACTCATGGAAATAACAGAAATTAAAGATGAAATGAAGATAAAATCCATAATATTAATTTATGGAATGAAAATCTAATGTTAAAAAGTGAATCTAGTACAAAAACTCCAAAAACAAAAAAGTCAGCCGTATACAAAACATAACATGCCCTAAAAATGACAAAACATTCTAATTATACTAAGCTGAAAATATCTGACAAAAATGCCCCTGTGGAGGTTCTGCGGCCGCGTAATTCTGAGTGTGTCCGCACTCTTGCTTTCGCGGCCGCATAATTCTGATGCATTCCGCGTTCTTCTCTTTTGGATCTGGGTTGAGTTGAACTTTCGCAGACCGCATAATTCTAAGTGCGGAGCGCTCCAGATTATGCGGCCGCATAAACATGATGCGGTCCGCACTTGCTTGAGTTTGGCCTGAAATCAACTCTCTGGTTCTTCATTACGCGGACCGCATAATTTCGATCGCAGCGGCACAAGGGATTCTGCGGCCGCACAATTCTGGTGCGGTCCACACATCTCTCTTTTGCTCAAGTTGTCAGCTCTCTGAATCTCAGTCATCGCAGTCCGCATAATTTTAATCATAGCCGCACATTTCTGGTGCAGTCCGCGCTCATCATTTAGCCCAAAAATCACTCTCTGGATCTCCCTCTCTCAGACCGCGCAATTTTGATCGTGGCCGTATCATGGATTTCGCAACTGCCCAATATTTGTGCGGTCTGCGCTTCATACCTCTTTGCTGAGCCTTGGTTTTTGTTCAACTTTTGACTCCTTTGTGAGTTGATTTTGATTCCTTTGGATCATTTTGAACAATTGCTGCAAGCAAGCATATTTCATTAGTTTTTGGGAATACCTCCAAGCATTTCTGGCCTAAAACACAAGTAAAAAAGAGAAAACAATAGGTTAAAATCCCTACTTATCAACAATCAGAGCGCACCACTTAGATATTGGAAGATATGCTTCACGCTTGTGTTATAGACTTTGGAGGTTCTTGGGATCAGTTCTTTCCCCTTGCGGAGTTTGCTTATAATAATAGCTACCAGTCGAGCATTTAGATGGCTCCATATGAGGCATTATACGGAAGGCGATGTCATTTGCCAGTTAGATGGTTTGAACCAGGAGAGGCTCGGTTGTTGGGTACCGATTTGGTACAAGATGCCTTGGATAAGGTCAAGGTTATTCAGGATCGACTTTGTACAACTCAGTCTAGACAAAAGAGTTATGACGACTGTAAAGTTTGTGATATTGCATTCATGGTTGGAGAAAGAGTATTGGTCCGGGTTTCACCTATGAAAGGTGTAATGAGGTTCGTAAAGAAGGGCAAGTTGAGCCCTAGGTATATAGGACCCTTCAAAATTCTTGAAAGGGTGGGCGAAGTGGCCTACAGGCTTACACTACGACCTAGTTTATCAGTGGTTCATCCGGTGTTCCATGTGTCTATGCTCCAAAAATATCATGGTGTTTCGTCTCATGTGTTAGATTTCAGCCAGTCCAATTGGACACAGATTTGACTTATGAAGAGGAGCCGTTAGCTATTCTAGCTCGACAGGTCCGACAATTGAGGTCTAAGAGTTATCCTTCAGTTCGGGTGCAATGGAGAGGTCAATCGATTGAGACAGCTACCTGGGATTCCGAGTCTGACATGCAGAGTAAATATCCACACCTTTTTACCAGCTCAGGTACTTTTCTAATTATGTTCGAGGACGAACGTTTGTTTTAGAGGTGGAGAATATGATGACCCAAAAGGTCATCTTTAGATTTAATAATAAATTTTGTGTTCTAAGACCTCGAAAAAGTACTATTTATCATTCCTCGACTTGCGTGCACGGTCCGTATAATTTTTTGGAAAGTTCTTATGTGAAGAATGGATTAGAATGTGAAATAGAGCCTTAAAACCCAACTGAGTTGACTTTGGTCAACATTTTTAGCAAACGAACTCGGATCAGTATTTTGACAGTTCTGGTAGGTCCGTATCATGATTTAGGACTTGGGCATATACCTAGAATTTAATTTGGAGGTCCCTAGCTTGAATTATTGCCAGTTGGCGAAAACTAGAAGCCTAAAGGCTTAAAGATTTCAAAGTTTGACCACAAATTGGCTTTTATTGATATCAGGGTCGGATTTGAGTTCTAAAAGATTTTTATAGGTGTGCTATGTCATTTATGACTTGTCTGTCGAATTTGGTGAGAAACGGAGTTGATTTGATGTGATTCAGACGTTCGGTTGTGAAAATAGAGATTTTAAAAGTTTCTTAAAAATTTTGTTTGATTTGGTGTCCGATTCGTAATTTTAGGTGTTAAATTTGTGTTTTGATCGTGCGTTCGTATGATGTTTTTGGACATGTGTGCATATACGGCTTAGAGCCACGAGGGCTCGGGTGAGTTTCGGATAGCCTACGGACCATTTGAACTTTGGAAAAATCTATTTTTCAGCTTCTGCTGTCATCTGGTGCATGGTGCTTCGCGATCGCGTAGCCATTTCCGCGATCGGGAAGATTAAATTTTGAGCCGTGCATTTTACCCTTTGCGTTCGTGAAGATAGGCACGCGATCGCGAAAGGTTAGCTTCCAGTGCATTGCGAACGCGTAGAGTGGTCGCGTTCGCGAAGAAGGAATGAGGCAGAAGCTGAAGCACAAAATTTGTGCTACGCGATCGCACAGGGTGGTCCGCGATCGCGGAAGGCTGAGAAGTTGTGCTTAGCGTTCGTGAGAGCACTATCGTGTTCGCGTAGTGCAAATTGGCAGCCTGTGCAAATTGAGCTTCGCGATCACGAAGCCATTCCCGCGATCATGAAGAGTAAAATGGACCTATGCAGAAATTGTTCTACGCGATCGCGTGAGTAAAAATCTGGGCAAACAGAACTTAAGTTTTGGAAATGGGATTTCGCCCCATTTTCCACAATTTTCGATTTTGAGCTCGGGTAAGAAGCTGTTTGGGCGATTTTCACGGGAAAATATTGGGGTAACTGTTCCTTATCCTATATTGATTATATTTTATGATTCCATACTCATTTATATCATTAATCCATGAAATTATTGAAGAAAAATCAGAGTTTTATAAAATCGTCCATAAATGTAAAATGAAGATTTGAAAGCTAATCTGATGTCGGAATTCGATAATTTTTATATGGTTGAACTCGTATCGTAACGGGTGTTCGGATTTCATGAGTTTTTTTGGGATTCGAGACGTGGATCCCACTGATGATTTTTGAGATAAATTTCAGATTTTAATCCGAAAAATTAATAAATTCATATGAAATTAATTTCTACTATTTATATTGAGTATATTGAATTGTTTATGACTAGATTTGAGGATTTCGAACACGAATTCGTGAGGAAAAGGTGTATTGGATTCTTGAATTTGGTTGCAAAGCGAGGTAAGTGTCGTGGTTAACCTTGACTTGAGGGAGTAGGAGTTATTTGTCTATTTTCTACGTGATTTGATGTGCGGATACAACGTATATATGAGGTGACGAGTAGTTATACATTGTGGTTGAGTCAAAGCATGCGGGTTGAATTTGTTTATTATGAATAATTGCCTATTTAATTAAGATATTCTTGTTTAAGTTTATTATTTATTATTTGATCATTATTTGTGAATTTATTATTCATCTAATTATTGTTGAATATTTTGGAAGGTGAAGTCGGTATTTTGGTATTGAATTGATTGACAAGTGTATATCCCCGCATTTAAATACTCTTCCGAATTTATATTATTATTTCATGGTAAGGAAGAGTGTAAAAGCACGAAGGGTGATGCCGTGATATTTTAATTATTCATAATATCATTGTCATGGTAAGGAAGAGTGTAAAAGCACGAAGGGTGATGCCGTGCCAAATGAAAGTAAAAGCACGAAGGGTGATGCCGTGCCAAATGAAAGTAAAAGCACGAAGGGTGGTGCCGTGCCCTTTTTTTATTATCAATTGCTTATTTTATTGTTGATAAATTAAATGGCTGCTAGGTGATACTTCTCCTGCTGAAATTATTATATCTTTTCCCTTCGCATGTTCCCTCCCAATTTATAAATTGTTACTGTTGTATTATTGTTACTTTGTATTTGTATATACTTGTACAAGTGGTTTACATACGTGTCTTGTCATAGCCTCGTCACTACTTCGTCGAGGTTAAGATCGACACTTACCAGTACATGGGGTTGGTTGTACTGATACTGCACTCTGCACTTCTTGTGCAGATTTCGGAATTGGTCCCAGTGGAGTACATTAGATTTGCCCGGATATAGCTACCAGTGGAGACTTGAGGCATAACTACACAACGTTCACATTTCTGAAGTCCCCTTCTATCTTATCTTAGCTGTGGGTTATATTTCAAACAGCTTGAATTTTATTCAGACCTTTGTTTGTATTATTCTAGAAGTTCATGCACTTATGACTCCAGTTCTAGGATGGAATTTAGATATCGCGATTATTATTGATTATTCACTTTATTTCAGACTTTAATTCCGCATTTGTTTCCTTGTTATTAATAAATTTAATTTTTTGTTAAAATGGTTAATTTTATTCTAACGTTGGTTTGCCTAGCAAGTGAAATGTTAGGCGCCATCACGGTCCTGAAGGTGGGAATTTTGGGTCGTGACACCAAGGAATTGGATAAAATCTCACTTGATAAGTTGGTTGGAAACTTAAAAACTCATGAAATGAGAAAGATAGAACCGCGGAAGGAAGAACCAAAGAAGGATAAGGCATTGGTTCTTAAAGTATTTGAGGAAGATGAATCTGGCTATGATGATCCTGATCTAGCAATGTTTGCCAAGTTTAAGATGTTCATGAAGAATTCCAAAAGTACATCAAAGAGAAAGACCAGTAGTAAGCCCAAACAGATCGACAAAGCTAACTATGATGGGTTCTACAAGTGTGGCAAGCTATATCACATGGTTAAGGATGACCCAATGTGAGAAATTGAGTGGAGAAAATAATGAGCTAAAAAGAGAAACGAGAGAAGTTGAGAGAAAAGAGTTCCAACAAAGGAAAAATCCTAGGCAAAAGATTTACTGAAGCAATGAAGTAGGCTTTCTCGGCAGCATATGAGGACAGTCGAAGTGATCAAGATGAAGAAAATAAGGATGAGGCTATAAGTCTCTATGTTGTGATTGAGGAATACCAAGTTGTGGAGACAGAACCCCCAGTACCGCTTGGAATGCACATTGGAAGACCTCCTCTATTTGATGAACCCCGCTATGATGAATGGAAGCTGCGTATGGAAACATTTCTTCATGCTACTGACTTTGACCTATGGGTAATTGTCAGTCATGGACAAATTCTCCCAACTAAAATGGATAGTGAAGGTAACAAGTGCAACAAAAGAGAAGAGGAATACGATGAAGAAGATCGTCAGCTAGTTCAAAACAATGCTAAAGCAAAGGACCTGCTCTACAGAAGCTTGTCTAGAAACACTTTCCTCAGAGTGTCCTCTTGCATCTATGCTCATGATATATGAAGGACCTTGGAAACTGACTTTGGAAATGAAACATCGAAGTGTCCTTGATGGCGATTAAAGAATCCAAAATAGAGGAAGAAGTGATAAGGATGATGGCTATGAGTGATTCAAAAACGGAAGATGAAGCAAACCGGGTAAGTATATCTGACTTGAAAGAAACATTCATGCTATGTCCAAAAAATAATTGATGGCCATAATTGTGACCTTAATGAATGAAATGGATAAAATGAGTATTGAAAATGATCAGCTAATAAGCAACCTTTCATGTGTCAAACTTGATACCAAAGAGCTTGAATCTGACAAAGCTAATCTAGAGAAACATGTCAAGGACCTTAAGAACCAGGTTCTTGAGCTTACTTCTAGGAATGAGAAGTCTCCTGATATACATGGCAAAGGAAAAATCAGTGATCTGCAGGATAAGCTTGAAAAGGAATTAAAAATTGCTAAAGATAATATTTATGATGCTGAATGTAGAAATAAAGTCCTGCAGAAAAACCTTGAAAAGACTAATTATGAACCCTCTAGACTAAGCAAATGACATAGATCTTCTAATGCCTTGAATTGGCGGAATAAAAACTATAGCTCTAACAAATCTAGAATTGGCTATAGAAAACCAGTCCCTAAGTTTGACCCAAAGTATGTAGGAATTTCTGATAATAATATGTGCACTCAGTATGGAAAAGTAGGACACTTTAGAGACGCTTGTCTGGGTTTCAAAAACTAACTTGTAAATTTTGGTGTAGGCTAAGGTGAGAGGAAACAATCAGGACTGATATCTAGACAGTGGATGCTCAAGACATATATCTGGAGAAAAGAAAAACTTCCTCTCACTGACAGCCTTCCAAGGAGGGAGTGTGTCATTTGGAAATAAGAAAAAGGTCCAGATAACATGTATTGGCAATGTTGTTAAGTCGCTCTCTCATGCTATAGAAGATGTATATTATGAGGTAGGTCTTAAACACAATCTTAGCATCTCTCAAAGGAGCGACAAAGGAAATGAGGTAAAATGCAATTCCAAAATTTGCACTGTCATTAAGCTTGATACTGATGAAATTGTGTTAAAAGGTAAGAGACATAACAATGTCTACAAGATATCGATTATGTCACTCCCCAGAGTGAGCATACATGCTTGATTGTTGTGGAAGATGATCCACTCCTATGACATAGAAGTGTGAGACATGCCAGTCTTTCTCAACTCAACGAGTTGGCAGCAAAGGACTTGGTCCTTGGGCTACCTAAAGTTGTGTTTACCTCTAACAAGGTGTGTGATGCCTGTGTTAGAGGAAAACATGTAAGGTCATCCTTTAAATCTAAAAAGTTTGTAAGTGCTTCTAAATCTTTGGAACTCCTTCACATGTACCTATGTGGACCAATGAGAATAAGGAGCAGAGGAGGTAAGAGGTATGTGTTTGTGATTTTTGATGACTTCTCTAGGTATACCTGGACTTTATTTCTGGGATCCAAAGATGAAACCTTTGATGTTTTCTGTGTATTTGTTAAAATGATTCAACAAAATCTAGGGTGCAATGTATTAAGTATTAGAATTGACCATGGAACTGAATTTGAAAATTCAAAATTCCTTGAGTTCGGTCGCTCACATGGTATTGACCATACTTTCTCTGCACCTAGAACTCCACAACTAAATAGGATTGTAGAAAGAAAGAATAGAGACTTAGAAGACATGGGGTGGACCATGTTGATTTCTAGTGGACTGCCTAAGAGTTTTTTGGCTGAGGCAATTAATACTGCTACCTGCTTAATAGATGCATGATTAGACCCATTATTGAGAAAACTCTCTATGAGTTACTTCGAGGAAGAAAATACAATATCACTCACGTGAGAGCCTTTGGGTGCAAATGTTTTGTGCATAATAATGGGAAAGAAGCTCTAGGTAATTTTGATGACAGAAGTGATGAGGGAATTTTCTTGGGTTACTCTCCACATAGTAAGGCCTATAAAGTGCTCATTAAAATAATTATGTGTGTAGAAGAAAATATTCATGTTATCTTTGATGAATCTAAAAATATGGCTGAGAAAAGACTGCAGGATGAAGATTATGCCATAGGATTCACTGGTGATAGAGTTACAAAGGAATCTGAACCTCACTATGAATATGGATCCAAAGACCACAAGGAAATTGACAATGATCATGAGGAACAAGAAGAAGAAAGAACTACTCTAACTGATGACCAGACTAATGAAGCCACATCCACTGAACCTGTTCCTTTGGGTCACTTGGGTGAATCTTCTCTAGGTATACAGATCAGACCATGGAAATATCAAAGTTCTCATCCTCTTGAGAATATCATCTTTGACCCAAATATATGGGTGCAGACCAGGTCTTCTCTAAGAAATCTATGTGCACTCACAACATTTCTCTCACAGGCTGAACCTAAGAACATTAAAGAAGCTCTAAGGGATCCAGACTGGATTATAGCCATGCAAGGGGAGCTAAATTAGTTTTAAAGAAGCAAGGTCTGGCACTTGGTACAGAAACCCAAGAATAGAATTGTCACAGGTACCAGATAGTTGTTGAGAAACAATCCGGATGAATAAGGAAATATCACAAGGAACAAGTCCAGACTGGTAGTTCACGGATACAATCAAGAGGAGGGCATTGGATGTGATGAGACGTTTACACTTGTAGCTAGAATGGAGGCTATAAGAAGTGAAGAATTTTTTGACTATGTGTTCAAACTGGATAAAGCTCTTTTTGGACGAAAACAGGCTCCAAGAGCTTGGTATGAAAGACTCTCAAAGTTCCTCTTAGCCAACAACCTTTTAAGAGGAAAGATGGACAACACTCTATTTCTAAGGAGCATGGGGAAGAATATTCTGATTGTGCAAGTGTATGTGGATGACATTATCTTTAGGGCTACGAATGAAGCAATTTGCAAGGAATTTACTGAGATGATGGGAAATTGAGTTTGAAATGAGCATCATGGGTGAATTTAACTTCTTTCTGGGACTGCAAATCAAGCAAACATCTACTGGAACCATGATATATCAGTAGAAATATATCAAAGAACTACAGAAGAAGTTCAACATGAACTCCTCTAAGCCCACTGACACTCTCATTGCAACTGCAACAAAGTTGGACCTTGATGAAGAATGAGAACGTGTGGAACATAAACTATATAGAGGAATGATTGGGTCACTGTTGTACCTCACAGCAAGCAGGCCTGCAAGATTTCGGGCAAATCTCAAAGAATCTCACCTGAAGGCTGTCAAAAGGATACTGAGATATCTCAAAGGGACCCCTGACCTCTGTCTATGATATCCCAGAGGGTATAACTTTGATCTAGTTGGTTATGCTGATGTTGACTGTGCAGGTTTTCATGTTGACAGGAAAAACACTTCAGGAATAACTCACTTTTTAGGTTCTTGTCTAGAATCTTGGGGAACCAAGAAGCAAAACTCAATGGCCTTATCTACAACTGAGGCTGAATATGTGACAACAACATCCTGCTATGCTAAGTTGCTATGGAAAATACAACAACTAAGGGACTATGGTATATTTGTTGATTGTGTTCCTATTTTTTGTGATAACACCAGTGCTGTAAATATTGCTAAAACTCCATGTCAGCACAAAAGAACCAAACACATTGACATTAGACATCACTTTCTTAGAGACAATGTTGAAAAAGGGAATATCTCAATTAACTTTTGTAAAACTGAAGATCAAATTGCTGATACTTTTACTAAAGCTCTGAGTAGAGATCACTTTGAAAGGAATAGACTAGAACTAGGTCTAATCAACTCCTCCCGCTAAGTTGAATCCCAGTGATTGGATAGAAAAGGCATAATTAGATATAGATAATTAAGTACAATGTATTTGATTCAGCTTTGTGCTTGTATTAAGCTCACACACTTGCTTGGAAAATACGGTTGATAACTGTATTGTATGATACTTATATGAAGTGTTGAAGCTTTACTGCAGAAACAACTAAGGAGTTGGTTCTTTGACTCAGGTACATGCCATACAGTCTTAAATTACTAGGACTTAATATCCTAAAATTATTGTTATGCTCAGACTTCTAATTCTGTTGGCATCACTTCCATTCGTCTTCTAGTCAAAGAGTAAGGGGGAATCCTAGTGCAATTAGAGTTCAATTTCTCCCAAAATTCTAACAATCAAAGTAACCGTTATAAAAGTCCCGTTAGAACTAAAATTCGGTCACCTTCTCTCTTCTGGTCAAATTAGGAGTAACATTTGTAAAAGTCTCTTATGATCAGCTTATCAGGCCTCATTGTTTCTCTCAAACCCTAAGCAAGAATCAAGAGCTAATTATCTGTTTCTCTTCTTCGAGTCTCTCATCTAATCACCATGCCTAAAGCCAGTCAAATCCTATCTAAAGCCAAATCATTACCCAAGGTTGAAGCAAAATCCAAAATCTTGAAGTCCAAATCGAAGAAAAGTGCCAAGCCATCAAGGGAACCCACCCCCTCACCTGCTCCTTCTCCTTCAATATCCTCCACTATACCTACATTATCATCCCTTGTTCTTGTTGCACCTACCATCCCCACCTCCACTATACCCCCTCCTCCAAAACCAACCACCCATACACCTGAGATTACTGTGAAAAATGACTCTAAGTCAACAAAGGTCAAGGACACTCCAAGACAATCTGCCAAGAAAGTGCCTGATGTTGCTGCAGAGGTAGACACAGTAGCCAAAGAATATGCGGTTCAGGGGGAATCAGTTCCAGTCATTACTGATAAGGCATAACATCCTCCTTCTAAATTAGATGTTTTGGTATCTGCTATAGATGTTGCACCTTTAGATATTCTCCCATCCACGTGTGAGAAGCCATAAGTGGAAAAATTCACTGTAGAAAATGGTGTAGGTGATCTGGGGAAGGAAGTGGATACTACTGTTGTGGAGCCTGTGGTTGAGGGGGAAGAATGTAAAGAACCTGTGCAAAAGGAGGCTTCTGATGGCCTATCTTTTAATTGGACTGAGGATGAGGATGATGATGGGGGTGAAAAAGAATAAAAGTTGTGAACAGTCATGAGGAGCATGGTGCTCAAAACATAGCTAATGAAGAAGAAAAGAGTGAGAATGAGGGAGCGTCTGGAGATGAGAAGAAGAGTGATACAAATGACAAGACAGGTGAACATGTTAATGATTCTGCAGAAGGAGAAAATCGTAGTGAAGAGGAGGATGACTCTGAAAGTGAGGGTGAGGATCAAGAAAAGGTAAGTGAGAGTGAATGAGGTGATGACGAGAGTGAGGAAGAAGATGAAAATGTGAGTGAGGAATCTAAAGGTTCCATAACCATTGAGAACAATGTCATAGCCCCTTCAGAAGAAACTGGTGAAGTGACAAGAGCTCAAGAACCTGAGTCTCTGTTATCTCCTTTCACTGGAGATGAAGAAGGTAGTAGTGATGAAGAGGATATGCCACTATCTGAGGGAGGGAAGAAACCAGGAAGACTCTTGTGAAAGAAACAAAGTCAACAGTTACAACAAGGAAAAGAGTGGCTCCTCCTGCCAGGACTCCTCTTACAAGGAGTAAAAGAAAGGCTATTGATGCATAAGTCACTAAGGAGTCTACAAGTGAAAAGAAGCCAAGGAAGAAGGTCTCAATTGTGGAACCTGTTGTTAAGCTGGATGGAGAAAATGAATCTGATTTTGCCTTGCCATCTAAGTTGTCTACACCAAAGAGAAAGGTTTCCAAAGTTACAAAAACTATTATTCCTTCTGCAAGGGTTAGTAGGGGGTAAAACAAGAAAGAATGTGCCTGTTGCAGTTGATCGACTCACTGAGTTAAGGAATCGAAAAGTGCTAAATGGGAAGATTCTTACGAACACTGATGAGAAGAGGATGGCTCAACTGGTTGAAAAACTTGAGCTACATGGGTGGAAGCACATGTTTGTCAATACCTTCCCCCTATGTGTTCCTGCTATGTTGGAGTTCTATGCAAATTTCAACTATGATAGGAAGGTAGTCAAAAGTAAGGTAGGGCGATTTGAAATGGAGTTTGATGCTGAGGAAGTTTTCTCAAAAGTTGAACTGGATGCTCCCTAGAAGGTGTACAAGATTGATATGACTCCCTTCCACAAGTTGTTATTTCATTTTGTAAACTCATGCATCCTTCAGAGATTTGAAAGAAGGCATAAAGCTACTCTGTTGGACATGTCTATAATGGAACTGTTTGACACTGGTAGACCTATCAATCTTTCTAGTTTGATGATTCAACATATGGCAAGAGCTGTAGACACCTCCAAACCTAAGCATGATATGCCTTATGGTTTTACGTTGACTGAGTTGTTTGACAAGCTCGACATTGCCTTATCTGAGCTTAAGTTTGGAAACTACAATGATATTTTGGATGCTGTTACCCTCAAGAAGTGTGGTTATGAGGAGATCATTGCTAGAGGACCCACAAGATCCGCTATTCTACCTGGGAGCAGCAGGGCTGCAGAGCTCAATAAGAGGCTGGAGTTGGTTGTTGAAGAGAATGTTAAGCTTCGTAAAGACAATAATGAGCTGAGAAAGGAAATAAGACAACTTAGGGAAGAGCTCAGAAGATATAGGGAGGCTCATGTCCAACATATTGCCACCCTTGTCAAAGCTTTGACCCCCCCTGCTTGACCCATGAATATGTTTCTTCCCTTTGTCCTTAGTTTCTTTTGCTATTCCATTGATGCCTTATCTTTTTTTTTCTTTCTTTTGTCTTAGTCTGAGTAGTTTGCAGTATGCTTAGTTTATTTTGTTCTAATCATGAAGACAAGGCCCTGGGATTCTTTCGGCACTACTTAAATGTCTCCTCTTGCTTTGTTTTACTGCTTTGTACTATATTGGATCATCAGCCTAATTTATTTGCCTTGGTATTTCTTAAGCTTGTGATGTAGCCTGCTTGGCCTTGAATATTACATTATGTGCTTAATGTCTAATATTTTTTTTGTGTTTTTCGGATGATGCCAAAAGGGGGAAGATAAGGTTGGAAGGTTGTGTGAACATACATGTCTATCAATAATACTTGTCACTTGTTTATCTGGTTCTTTGATGTGATTACCTAGTTCTGCCGTGTACAAAGTTTGTCATCATCAAAAAGGGGAAATTTGTTGAGTTTTGTAAGTTTTGATGATTAACAAAGTATGACTAAATGCTCAAAGAACCATATCCTCAACGTAGCTGCTTAATTGTTCTGAAGAACCAGCTCCTCAAGATAAAGGACCAGTTCCTCATGTTGATACTTGTACGCCTGTACAAGACAATAACTCTATCATAATGTTATCCAGGTTCGAATTTGGAGGATGAAGGCTGCTATATGTGATAAGGGTCGTTGCTCAAGAAGAGACAGATAATTCAGTCAGAGACAAAAGTCCCAAAGCTTGTTGAATCCTTGGAGCAGTAGGAGTCCTATCAAAGAGGAAGCTAACTATGAATAGGACTCTTAGAAGATCTCAAGTTGAAACGTTTAAATATGATCAGTTTTGGACTTTTAAACTATCCTTTTACACATCAACTAAAATAGTCATAAGTCGTTTACTTGAGTCAGTCTAGTGAATGTATTTTAGGAAATTGAGTTGTAATCAAGTGTCATTAACAATTATTAAGTTGGAGTGAGTGCTTGTTTTACAAGTTAGAGTAACTTGTGAATCAAATAGGAGTAGTAGGAGTACTGGAGAGTATTAAATTACAGTCTTGTAATTGATACATTTTAGCTCATCGTTCTAGTGGAGTTGGAGTTGAAAATCCTACGTAGTAGGTCGTGGTTTTTGCACTTTTTGAGTCGGGTGATTTTTCACGTAAAAATCGTTGTGTTCATTTTATTGCTTATTTACTTTACGCTTAAGGAACACAGTAAAGAATCAAGTTATTTAGTAATCCATACATGCACTCAAACTAACAATTCCTAAGTGGAGAATAACATCGAAAAGGTTCCAGTTATAACAAACCCCTTTCTATTCATATTATTTGTCTTTTAAAGTTTTTATACACAATGTAAGAAGATATTTGATAGTCAATTTATTAATCACATTATTATTAATTATCTAAAATTTCGTTTACCACTCCTTAAACATAGCACTTTATTGGAATAATAAGTAGATTTGAAAAAGTGATTAACGATATATTTTTTGTTTTTATAACATTAAATATTTTGAAACAAATTCAATTTATCAAACGACTAATATGGTAGATCGAAGACAGTAGTTCTTAACTTCTTATTTTTACATAATAGTGATTAACAAATTTAATTAACTCTTGGATTTGAAATAGCCACTAACATGACATGTAATGCAATTTAATATTATAATCTAATAATAAAATGGGTAATTCTCCAACATCTATTTACTGCTACGACTCGAGATCGTCAAATACTGCATCCTACGCCCCTTCAAGCAATAATAAACCTTAATGTAAACAATAATTTAACTATGGCAAAATGAATAATATTGTTGGAAAAATAATTTTCATGCAAAGTATATTGCCTTTTACCAAATGAGAAAGCAAGGACTATTTGTGAATCATGTCCCTTTATAATTTTAAAATTAAGAAAATAACCTTTTTAGTTGGTGCTAAATTCTTTGACTACTCTACTAAATGTATTAGGTGAATATCCATGTGACTTTAGTTAATGGCAATAACGCAACAACTGTATAACTGTAATATTATGCAATTCACCATTGACAGCTAATTAATACTATGAAGGAACCTTAATCTAGTATACTAGAAGTCGAAGATTTTAAATATATTCTTGATAATATCGACGGAGTAATTTAATGTAATTTTACTGTACAAGCTGGAAAAATTAGATAGATATCATGCTCGTTTTCTTTGTCCTGTCTAAAGTGAATGTGCACGATGATAACGTACTATTGTATTGTACTATTGTATTGTTGAAGCTGTTAGGACCAATATTCCAACCCATGTGCACTACAAGCTGTTTAAAATTAGCAAGAAATTTAGATAATTAAGTAAAACTCTCAAGGGGAACGAGAATACGAAAAAGATTAAACTTTCTTTCGCCTCTTCTCTTCCTCACCTCCTAATTTTGGTCTACCCAAAAGAGACAAAAAAGAAAAGAAGAGAAATGATATGCACGTTGTCATTTTAACATTTCATGTACTTTGTCAATCAATTACTTAACCTTCATCAATTAACAAGCCCTCCATAAATGTAATAGTAGCCGTTTTCATAATCTTTTTGTAGTCATGCTTTTTACTAGGTGTGGACCTTTGTTTATGCAGACTTGTCTTAACTACTTACTCCTTCAAAATTAATGCCAATTTGGGGTACTAACAACCTACCAGCTTTAGCCTTTTTATATCTATGATTGAAAGCTATAATCCTAATTTCGAATTAGATGTCCTCACGAAAGCTCAAGAAATATATTTCGTGTTTCATTTAAACAACCTATCTTTCCACTAACACTACTATTCTCCACGGTTCTTCCATATATAATGTGTGTGTATATATATATATATATGAGAAAATGATTAAAAAAAAGGGGCCCCTATGTTGAACGGTAGGTCTATTTTAGCCTCTTAAATATATTCGTGAGCAGTTTGCTAAAAGTAAATAATTTTAGTCTCCGTCAAACATTTAACAAACTTTGATTGTTAGACTTAATGAGAACTATGGAAAAAAAGATTTAAGGCGTCTCTATTTGTTTGGGTCTATTTCTCGTGTTTGTTGTAGTTTTTAGTGCAATTTCTTTTTTTTTGATATTATCTATTTCTACTTATGTATTTTTTGGTGTTTCAGTTTCCAGGAGTTGACGGAACTCTCCTAGTGTTTCTGCTTAAATCTTTTTCTTTCAAGGTTCCCGTTATTGTGTCCCTGTCTAGGTCTTTACTCATCTGGCTCCACCACTTTCATGTTCAATGAACATTTAAGAAACAGAAAAATCATGTTGGAAGCAGAACAAATCCAAATAATATGATGAACCAGAATTTTCAGGCTCTTTGATGTTTTCATTTCGTACTTTAAAACAGAAGGACAATAAGTCTAACAACCACCCACTAAACAAACAATTGCAACTATTGTAACTTGTAAGGAGGTACCCACAAGCAGATACCGGATTCAGAATTTTAAGTTAGATGGATGCACAATTGTGAATAAGTGGATCTAGAATTTATATTTGACTGATTTAATTTTAGACCCTTACCATGAACTCATTACACTTTTGAAATTATAGGTACAAATTTTTATTTTTATTTTGAAATTTTAGTGATTTTCAAATATATATATATCTATATTCCATGCCGAAAAAAAACCCGCCAGAAGTAGAATTTGAACCGCCAATTTTACTTGTAGAGGTGCACCCAATAATTATTGCACCATAGTAGTCTTTAAAGCTGGATACTGTTAATAAGGTTGATATCGGTAATAGAAATCTCAATGATTTTCCAATCTGGAATATAGCCGAAAATGGCCATTTCAATAATAACTCGGCTTGGCATTTAGTGAGAATGAAAAAGCAGAAAAATAATTTCATTAGTAAGGTTTGGCACAAGTCTATACCTTTTAAAATTTCCTTCCTATCCTGGAGGTTAATTAAAAGGCGATTACCTTTTGATGATATTATTGAAAAATTTGGCACTAACATTGTTTCTAGATGTTCTTGTTATTCTTTGCCGCATGTTGAAACTTTGGAACATGTGTTCAATGGAAGCGATGTAGCAAAACTCATATGAAATACAATTGGCAATAAACTGGGAATAAAGCATCAAATAGAGTCGGTGTTGGGCACCTTCAAAAGGTAGTGGGAAACAAGTTCCAAGAACAAGGTCCATAACTTGATCTTACAAATAGCTCCAATAACAATATGTTGGGAGATATGAAAACAGTGGACATCGTGCAAATATGGTAATCAGAAGAAGTTCCAACTCAACATAATGGTTCATCAAGCAATCTGGAATATCAAAGGAGACATCTCGAAATTTATACCTACTTCGGACAACCAGTATCCTTGGCCAGCTCTCTGTCAAAGAATCGAAAGACTGAAACCAATTCAAAGCTGGAATCAAGTGCTTTGGTCGACACCAAATCAGGGAAGTATCAAAGTTAATACCGACGGTAGCTACATCAGAGAAAACAACAAAGCTGGTATATGAGGTATCGTAAGAAATAGCAATGTCGACCTAATCATGGCATTCTCGATGACAGTTCATTGTGATAACAACAATACTGCGAAATCTCTTGCTGATGAGTTTTGAATGAAATGGTGCAATCTACAAGGCTACACTAATTTTATTCTCAAACTCGACTCTATGGTGATTGCAAACATGCTGATAAATAGGGACACCAACAATCTGAAAATCAAACAAGTGATTGATCTTCATATCATACAACAGGCGAATGTAAGGGCAAAGCATTGCTACAAAGAAGGCAATCAAGTTGCAGATTGTCTTGCAAAATTGGCTTCTACTTCGGGCAACAGTATGACTATCAACTCATATCAACATCTACCTAGATGCGCTAAAGGCTACTTCCTTTTGGATAAGTGGCAAATACACAGCATCAGAACCAAATATGACAAAGCTAATTTTTTTGTTAGTTAAAGATGTAATCTTTGATGCCCAGAAGGAGAACCCCTCTGTATCTATCTCCTTCTGTTTCTTTTTGGGTGATGGAATCACCAAGTTGTTTTGTCTGAGATAAGGCCTACCCCCCCCCCCC